>JAODGE020008668.1:0-23240 GCA_027574965.2 Ecitophya simulans
ACACCCAAAAATCACCCCCCTCCGGCTCCCTCCCCCTCCCCTTTGAAAAGCGTCGTATTCCCATACCAAATTTCCACACAACTGTTTCCCCTAAACTTCTACTTCTACACCCCTAGAAAGACAGCCACTGGCCCCCCCCCCCCCCACACACACACACCCACTCGCGTTCAATCTCAGAGAGAGGGATAATTAAAAAAAAATCAAGCCACCATAGGAGGTGGCCCACTGCATTCTTATCGCAGGCCAGCCGAGGTGGGGCCCCTCACTCCTACAGTGTTCCCGCATACCCACATAGGCGGATCGATACGATGAATGGTGACGATGGGGAGTACCGCGATGCATTGCCAGCAGATCTGCGGCGGCTAGTGGACAACACTGAGCGTGGCGTGCAGCGGCTCTACAAAGCGACAAGGCGACGGAGGCACACACACAATGGCGAAGGCCGACGTGACCATGGGCGCGGTGCCACTCCAGCAACTCCTAGCACAACTGGGACCTCCTCAACCTCCGATGATTACCGCCGCTACGATCGCGCCCCACCGCAGCGGTACGGCCGTGGCACTCGCCAAGACTCTGCGCATGCTGACACGCGCCCCGGCAGAGACGGGTGGGAGGTCTGTGTGGCAGATGAGCCCTTGGCTACCGACGAGCTCGTCACAAGTCGACGGGCGGCAGGGGTTCCTTCGTCACACCATCCCCAGGGGACTGAGCACGGCACCACAGAACGGGTGGCGAGGCGGGACTTTACTGGCAGCGGCCGCGCGGGTGGCATGGCGGCGAATGCGGCCGGGCTCTCCTCGCGAGACGGCAATCACCTCACTGGGGCAACTACGTCGGCATTCCTGCAGCGTCCGCGGGACGCAGATGACGGCATCAATCAAAGCCTTGTGGAACGCCGCCGCCGCCGCCTTCTTGAGCAGGAGCCTCCGCAGCAGACGCACAACACAAACACCACCGGTATCACGAGCTACTCCAGTGTGAGCACCACCGCTCCAGCGCACGACCGCAGTCGTAACGCTGATCGACGTGGACGGGGCTCAGCGACGGCCATACTCACCGACTTTGGTCAGCGGTGGGATGAGGCCTACAAGCGAATGCTCGCGGCAGCGTCCTCTTCCATAGCTGTCTCTCTTGGCGCTACATCCGCTCCCACTGGTGACGCAGTCGTGCGGTGCACCGACATTGATACCACCATTCTTGCCGTGCCCACGACTGAGGAGGAAGCCGGTCGTGCGAGTAACGTCCCCGCCCCAGCTGCGTCCCCGCCACCACAGCAGGCGGTCGTCGCTGTTCACATTCAGGGCGAAGCGGATGCTGAGGTGGCGCATCTGAAAAGTTGCGTGCACCAGCTGCAAGAGTCGCTGCGTCTCAAGGATGACGCCGTGCTGGCACTGCGCGTGGAGCATGCGCGGGAGGCTGCGGAGCTCCGTGAGAGGATTGTGAACGCGCGCGCCGAGGCGGCAAAGGACACCGCCGAGCACCTCTCGGCCTCGCATGCGGTGAGACAAGGGGTTCTTCAAGCCACCCTGGATGCTGAACGGGAGCGGTTCCGGGAGTTGGAGGAGCAGCTGCGGAATACAGAGGCGCGGTGCCGTGAGCAGCAGCGCGCTCTTCACGACGGCGAACTCCAGGCCCAGCTCGCTCGCACCACCGCCGAGCATCGCCTGGAGGAGGCCTCGGCAGCTGCCAAGGCACAGGTCGCGGAGGTGCAGGAGCTGCTGGCACACAGCAGGCATGAGACGATGCAGCTCTCCGCTGACGCCCAGTCGGCCTCTGAACGCGAGGCTGCACTGAGGGCACAGCTGCGCGACGCCGGTGCGCGCCTGAAGTCGCAGGAGGAGGAGGCACGCGCAACGCTGCACCAGCTTGAGGCCGAGTTCACTGCGACGTCTGATAGTTACCAGGAGCTCCTGTCCAGCGCAACGAGGAAGATGGCGCACCTGGAGAAAGTGCAGCGCAAGTACCGCCTGCTCAAGGAGACGCAGGCGGCTGTCGAGGAGGACAAGGACCGTGTGGTCACTCTAGCCGAGACACAGCGCGAGAAACTCTCGTCAGAGAACTCTCAGCTGCGTAGCGAGGTGTCGGAGCTGCGCCAGAGACTGCTCTCTCAGCAGGAAACGCAGCAGCTCGCCACCGATACACAGGCGGCCCGAGTAAAGGAGCTGGAGAGGGAGCTGGAGCTCAGCGGCGTGGAGGCTGCGGAACAGGCCAAGCAGGCGCAGCAGCGACTGGAGACGAGCGAGCATAGTGCGCGGCTGCTTCGCTCACAGATGGAGACGCTTCGGCAGGAACTGCAGGAATCACACGCACAGGTGCAGACGGCGGGCATGGAGTCAGCCCAGCGCGAGCTGCGCCTGAACGAGGAGCTCCTCAGCCAGCGCAAGGCTGCGGCTGCGTTCAAAGTGCGCGCGGAGGAGACCATCAGCGCGCTGAGACGCCAGATCAAGGAGAAGGACGGGAGTCTCAAGGCGCTGGCGGCGAGTGCGGAGGAACCCATCCAGCGGTTGCGTGCACAGCTCGACGATGAGCGCGGGAGGCGGGCCCGCGTGGAGGCGCAGTTCACGCGATACAAGGACCAGGCAAGACAGGCCGAGGAGGCTGCACAGCGCGAGATGCGCCGCGAGCAGCTGCGCGGTAGCCTCTGTACAGCGCCCCCGAACACAGGCTCGGGGCGACGGGTGGCCACACCGGCCTCGACACCCTCCATTGGCCCACGCTCCTCTGCCACCACCGCTACTGCGGCCAATAGCAGAGTGACGTCCGCACAGAGGCACACACCAGCGCTCTCCATCACCGAGGCGCACTCGCTGTCTCGCGACCGCCACCTAATGGACGGCCAACAGCTCAGTGGCGCGCATTTGAACACTTCCGAGAACCGTAGCCCACCGCAAGTGCAAACCACAAGCATCGGCGAGGTCACACCCACTGGGCAACGTGTTTTCCGTGGGGCTTTGGCTCCGCCCCCGCCCCTTGAGCACCGCGGCCGCACACCACAGGCAAGCATGAGAGCAGTTATGACGGCAGGCAGCGCCGGTGCACTGGGACCTTACCAAACACCCCCCACCGCTTTCACTGGTCTCAGCGAGCCGATGAGCGGTAATGCGGCCAGTCCAAGCAACGTGAGCCGTGTGGACCTGATCGAGTCGATTTCTGGCATCTCCTGCGGCTCACCATGCGAGAGCACGAGCAGGCTGGAGGAGACCGACGCACTGCAGCCCGCCGAGGACAGTGCGGCGGCAGGTGAGGGCAAAGGGACTCGCGGCACTGCCCCAGCCGAGGAGCCCTCCACCACCACCACCAACTCGAAGCCGTGGTACAACCGAGGTGGCGGGGGAGGCGCACAGCTACGAGTGCGGAGCCCTTCCGGGCTGCTACTGTCACCATCACTGACCGCTGCGTTCTCAGATGAGGCTGTGGTTCGTGGGCGCGATGACGGCGGCTCGACTCCCGGGGATCCCCATGCAGAGGATGGTTCTGCGGAACATGAGCGGCGAATGAGTGAGTTTCACACCAGCGCTGCGGAGGTGTTTCGGAGGATCACAGGCAGCAGAGAGCAGTTCCTGGCACAGTGCGCCTCCATCATTCAGCGCTCCTCTGGACACCCACATGCCACTGAAGACGTGGATACCGCCGATGACTAGAAAAGGAAAATATGTTCTATCCGCACCTTCTTCCAAAGAAAGCAAGAAGAGGCGAGACAACAACTGCCGAACAAGAGACACCCACGGGCGCGCCTGCCAGTGTGTGCGGAGAGGTACGCCGAGATACGGCTCTCCTCTGCCATAGAACGACCCACCAAAATAGACGAGAAGTACAATTCTAATAAGGACTTGGCCGGGATGTGAGTGGCGTGCAGCCGTATTGTAGCCATTGATTTTCATTCTATGCTCATAATCATCATCGCAGTGAGTAGCCACAGCCAGCAAAACACCCATTGAAAAGGTAAATGTGGACGGAAGGAGAGGGAACGTATGCATGTGTGTGCGTGTGTGGGCACGCCGTGACTCTACCTCCTTCCTGTGGCGCATCATTGAGGGGCTCTTCTGACAAGCTTTGCGTTGATACTCCTCTCCTCTCCGAGGTTGACAGTTCATGGGTTCGTGCATGCATTCTCCTCTTCTTACCTTACATTTCCATTTGTGCCTTTTAACGGACGTGTGCGCCGGGGTTTGTGGACGGTGGGTTTTCTTTTTCAATAAGCTACAGCTGCGCGTATACATACTCGTATAATCATATATATATATATATATATACTTGGACCAACTTTAGTAAACCACAAGCCCCGCAGCACCTGCAGACATGCTGGGGGGTGGACACTTCAAAAAGAAGCTGGACAAGAGGTCCCTAAAGAAGCAGGCCAAGAAGGAGATCCGCGGCGATGCGCGTCCCGAAAAAGGCGCCAACAAGAAGGCTGGCAGCACTCTCAAGGGCCCCGCGGTCAGTAACGACTACCGCGCCAGCCGCGACTCCGCCAACGACCGCAAGAACATTCCCTTCACTAGCAAGATGGAGGAGCGCGCGTACAAGAAGGAGAAGCGCATCCCCGTCCACCAGCCGATGGGTGCTGACAAGGCGCCGAACCCGGCGAAGCAGGCTGGGGCGAGCAGCGCGGCCCAGCGTCGCAGGGTTTTACGGCAGAGGGGGGACGAGGACCTGCTCTCCCACTTCCGCAGCAAGCTCAACGCGAGCACATTCCGCCTCCTCAACGAGCAGATCTACAACTCCCCCAGTGCCTATGCGGGCCAGCTGCTCCGCGATGAGGCGACCTTCAAGGACTATCACGTTGGATACCGCCAGCAGCTTGTGCAGTGGCCCATGAACCCGAATCAGCTCATCATCGACTCCCTGCTTGGAGACCGCCGCGGTAAGTTCACTGCAAACAAGGGTAAGAGCATGCCGGGTCATATCCCCGTGAGCTGGGTCGTGGCGGACATGGGCTGTGGGGAGGCGCAGGTCGCAGCGGCACTGAAGCCCAAAGGCTACACGGTGCACTCCTTCGACTTCTGGGCCATGAATGAGCACGTGACGGTGGCGGACACGACCAAGGTCCCGCTGGAGAGCGGTAGCGTGGATGTGTGCGTGTTCTCTCTTAGTTTGATGGCCACTGACTACGAGAAGAGCCTCTTCGAGGCCTTCCGCATCCTCAAGCCGCGTCGCCTGCTGAAGATCATAGAGGTTCGCTCCCGCATCCCATTCCCCGCCAGGTTCGCGGAGCTGGTGGAGGGCATTGGGTTCAGCTTGGACTATCAGGACGTGGCCGGCGACTACTTCGTCGCATTCGACTTCCTCAAAAAAAACGACGCGGCGGAGGCCAACACAGATCTTTACCACGCACCCGGGGATGTGCTGGTTCCCTCGCTCTACAAGAAGCGATAAAGAGGGAGAAAAAACACAGGGCGGAGGTGTAGGCATGCGTGCGTGTGTGTGTGTGTTGCGGTGGCTGCTGTGGTGGAGCAAAGCTCTCACAGAGGGCCAGACACAATCCTAAATCAAACGTTTAATGGCGGTATCAGCATATGGTTTACCCCTAATCATAAGATCAACAGGAAAGGACAAGTCCTGCACATGCACATTTACAAAATAATCACTATGCAATACAATAGAAAAAAATAATGCCTGAGTGAGGTGACCCGTCTCAGGTTTGTGCATCACCGCTCAGAGGTGGAAAGCAGCGAAAGAGCGAATGATACAGATGTCGGCGTTTCCTCTTCTTCTCGGGGTCCTTCTGTGATGGGCACGCTCTATATAACCTCTCATGTACATATGGATGCTTGTTTGCTTTTTAATGAATCCTTCATCTGTATTGTCGACCCATGCGCACTCACGCTCACACAACCCCACTCACGAAAAAGGTGTGCGACTGTTCTACTGTGTTAGGCCTCTCTCTCTCAGAGCACACCGTAATATTAGTTTCAGCAGATGGGCCGTCGCTCTCGCAGTTTCTCGGTGCGCGCGGGCGGTCTCGTGGCTGCCGGATGCGTTGCCCTGATTGGCTACCACCGCTGGGGCCTACGCCCGTCCAGCGCGAGGCCACTTACAAATCCACTGCCGATGCGCACGCGGGCAGAGCGCATCTCCAGTCTCTGCGCCAGCTCCTTGGCAGAACCCTTTGACGTGCTAGTGGTGGGTGGAGGGCTGACGGGGCTGTACGCGGCTGTGGACGCCTCACAACGCGGTCTGCGTGTTGCACTGGTAGAGGCCGAGGACTTTGGGGGTGGCGACACCGGCAACGCTCCCTCTGTCGTTTCCAGCGCTCTCCCGTATGTTCAGCGGGCGATTCGGCAGCGGGATGGCCACTGGCTTGGCGAGGCGCTGCGGCAACTGCGTGCTGCGACGGTGTGGAGGAACGTGTGTGTGGAATGCACCCGTCTTTCCCAGGGTGAGGGCGGCTACCTCAGTAGCGCCCAAACACTGCTTCCCGCCCTTCACGGCACCGAGCTCCTCGAACTGGTAGCTGCGGGCCTGATTAGCAGTGTCTTGAGCGTGCTGATGGGGCCGCGACGACTCTGCAGCTACGTGCGCGGGGGCACTCTGCAGTCCGCGTTTCCAGACATGGAACAACCCCCCGCTGGTGGAGTGATCTCAGCGGACAGCTTGTTGGATGGCAATGTGGCGTCCATTGCGCTCGCGCGCACGGCGGAGGCACTCGGCGTAACTCTGCTGAGCTATGCCCCACTCTGTGGCGTGTCTTTTGCAGAGAGTGGTGGTGACCAGGAGGCGCGTGGAGTGATTGTGGCGTCAGTGAGGGACGACGCGGCGGCCGCAGTCGCGGGCGGCCCCACCTACCACCACGCGTACGCACGGGGCGTTCTCAACTGCACTGGTTCGTGGGCCGATCACGTGAAGGCCCTCTGTCCGGATAATGTGCTGGACCCGGTGCCGGCCGCCTTCGAGTCCCATGAGGTGCACTCCTACGTAGTGGTGCCTCGTGACAGCGTCGCGGCCAGCGGGGCCGCGGAGCTCCCTGGAGGCGCCACTGGCCTGCTGGGTTTGCGTGGCGTCAGCGGACTGATCATGTCGTCCATACGATACAGCTTCTCGGCCGTGATGGCGCTCCCGTGGGGCGACGACTGTGTGCTGTTGGGGCCATGTGTCTCATCGATTAAGGAGCTGCAGCCCTGCGGTGGGGAAGGCGCGCCAGTAGGCACGACAACGCTGCGATCCACTGACCGCTTCCAGGCCCAGCAAGACCGCATTGTGCGGGAGCTCGCCTCCTGCGGTGTGGTGGTGGAGAAGGACCGCGTGCTGTCATGCGTGTCTCGCATTGTGCCCATCCTGCGCCCGCGATCAGAAGTGCCGTGGGTTGGTGAGATGCTTTTCAAGACATACTACGTGGCGGTGTCCGCACGTGTGTCAGAGAGGGAGGGTAGTGCGCCACCAGAGCCCGCTACGAAGTCATCTGCGGCAGGATCAGAGAACGCAGATGTGCTCCCCTTTGTGCACGTGTATGGTGGCACCCCGGTCAGGGCTAGGGATATCGCGGAGGACGCTGTCGACGTGTTTCTGACGCGCACTACTGCCATCTCAGCAGACAGAGCGCAGAGCCTCCAGCCATGTCGTACTCGCAATCTGCGCCTGCTGCTACCTCCGATCCTCTCCTCCGCAGCAGATACTTCAGATGTGGTGGAGCGGATGCAGAAATTGGTCTCAGAGACTTACGCTGAGCGACTCGCAGACATTGTGTTCCGCCGCACCCACACCGGCTACACAAGTCCGGCGGACGCAGAGCGGGCACTTCCCTTCCTTGCTGAGATCATGGCCGAGGAACTGCGCTGGGACAGGCACCGTGTCGCGTCCGAGGTGGCTCTTGCGCGCGCCGTTATCAGCGCACACGCGATCTAATGGAGCACGTCAATCGTGTTCCATAAGGACAGGTACTCCTACTGCATTACTAGCCCTCTTCCCCCCCTTTCCCCTCCAATTCCACAGCACAAGAACTTAAAAAAAAAAAAGAACGAAGCCCTGGACAAACAACTCTGTCATTGCTGACCGGTTCGTGTCTCCCCCCCCCTCCCGGCGACACACTCATGATGGACGGGGGCCGCAGGCTTCTACCCAAACTTACCGACAGTGTAGACTCTGTCCTTTCATTCTCTCTGTTTGTTTGTTTGCTGTCGTCGAGTCCCCCTTTTTTGGTTGTTCTGCGTGTGTGGGTGTGCTCATTCGTTCAGTACAGTTTGACGAGCAGCTAAACCCACTGTGGCACCTCAAATGCCCGACACCTTCCTCCACTTTGCCTATGGCCCTCACATGGATGCCGCCAAGTTAATGGAGGAGATAGTGGCTCTAGCGCCAAACGATGAGACCCTACGTGTTATCAGTAGCGAGGTCGCCTTTATCAAAGGCGTGAGCCTTGGCACGACGGCGGTGAGTGTGGAGAGCCCACGACTGGGTCTTATCAACATCATTCCACTGCCTCTACCACAGTCAGAGCAGGAGAACGGTGCGGTGTCGTCTCCCATGACAGCAAATGATCCCCTGACAGTAGCACTGCTGTGCCCCAAGGACGATCGTGTGTTCGGAGTGCTGTACGAGCTCCCAACCGCCGCGCGGCAGCCATTGTTAGAGGTGGCGGGGGCCAGCGGGTCGTACAATTTGTATGGCCGCCTCCCCTGCACAGTGGCGTCCCCCCAGAAGCCACGGGAGGAGATGGCGCTGGTTGTGGCTGGCTTTGATATCGGCCTCATGCAGCAGCGCTATGCCATGACGGATCTCACGGACACGTGGCAGCCGCTGCCGCCACGCCCCGCGCTTGGAGGGGACTGTGCGGGGACGGTGTCCGCTGCGCCGCGTGGCGCTGACGGCTCTGCGAGCGGTACGTGGGGCACCGGCCGATGGCCCGGCACGCACTGGTGCAACTGGCCCTGCTCGGCCCGTCTGGCGCCATCCACCGCTCACCTCGGGGCGGTGCGCGGGGCGTTCATGAGTGGTGTCGCGGCGCGTGCGACAGTTCCGGCGGACTACATGGATGCGCACGCCGCGCTCTACACTGCGTGCCTGTCCGAGGACGCGGGGGCGAGTGTGGGGGGAGTGTGGTACCTAGCGTACGGCTCCAATCTGTCGTGGGAGCAGGTGTGCGTGCGCACGGGGCCTCCCATGCAGCGTCGACCTATGCGCTTGGATGGGTACGTGCTGGTGGCAAACAAAACCCCAGTCGACCCCAGGTACGCCTCTTTCGGCTACTACAACGTCGAGCCGGTCGAGGCTCGCCGCACGAGGTTGCGCGCCATGCGGGAGAGAGACGTGCCAGCAGGTGGTGGCAGCGACGACATGGTGGATAGCGCGGCGGCGATGCCACCATATGTGTGTGGGGCGGCCTATGAGTTATCGCAGGCGCAGCTCGATCTGATGGACACCTTTGAGTCGGGCTACAGGCGCGAGTGTCACCAGTGCACGGACCTGGCGGACGGCACCACGCGCAACTGTTGGGTGTACATCGCGCTGAACACATCCGAGACGTTGCTCCCCTCCAAGGAGTACCTCACCAGAGTCTTGGAGGGTCGTGATATTCTGCCTGCAGAGTACATGGACGCCATTCAGAGAACACCAACAAACCCACTCCGCAGCCCCCGCCAGGATAAGCGGCTGCGGAAGGAACTCTGACATACGAACGTAAATTGTACACGTAGCGAGACGCTTTTGAGGCTTGTCCTCCTTTCACATAATTACATGTGGTGCTGGCATCTATTCCCACTTTCTATCCTTCTTACTATGATGATTGTTACCAGCTGTTGTGGTGTTTCTTTTTTTCTGTTTGTTAGCCCACTTACGTGAGTAAGGCTGATAAGTTCCTCTCACTCCTCCATCGGAGATACATCTCATTGCTCTTTTCACCATCAGTACTCCATTCTCCTCCTTCCTACGGCTCTCACTTCCTCCGCTATTGATTATTATTGTTATTATTATTTGCCGACTTCTGCATGGTCTGTCATACGTCTGTGTTTGTATATATCCTAGCATCACCATTAGTAGTATCCATAGAGAGGGAGAGAAGAGAACGTAGTACCATCGCGCAGGACAGAGTGTATTGTCATATTGTTTGTTCTTCCTCTCAACATCACAGAGAAATTTGCTTCTTACTTTCTGCATTCCATATCTTGTTACGCGTGTTGCCCATCATGTCATACAACTTCGATGCCGAGGACAGAGCGAAGGCGCAGCAACAGACCAACGAAAGTAACGAGGACAATTCCCAGAACGACACTGATGTCTCCAAGCTCTCGGGCTCCTCCAGCAGACTTATTCGTCCACGCCGCAGCAGCGTACTGCGCCTTGATATCGTCGATGAGCCCAGAGCGTCGTCTATGGAGGACAACGTGGACCCCACCCCCGCGAAGTGATGGTTGCCATGACCCCTCCCCCTTACTGACGCACTGAAGCGTATACTCTCTCCTCGTCCCCTCTCTATATATACATGTAAGGGGGTGATGGAGCAGATATTCAGAGTGCCAGTTGCTGTGTGTTTTTTGCGCGCCTTTATTCGTTGTGTTGTGCATTTCAGTGTTTTTTTCATTACACACTATTTCCTTTTTTTTTCTGTTGTTCCTTGTTTGCTTGTGTATCTCGAGTTCAAACAACACAGTCGTGTGCTCATATAGTTCATACGCATGCACTTGATGAGCTGTGACTCAGCTCATTATATATATATATATATATATATATATATAGGAAGAAATAACTTAATTAACACACGCACACATACGCAGCTCTGTGCTTGTGGGCGGACTGGCCGGAAAAGGTGAGATGGCGCTACTGCTTCTGTAGACACATTGCAGGTAAGAGAGAGAGTGGGGCACCGATGCTGTGTTGCACTCACTAGAGAGGGGATCATAGGTTTGTCATTCAGATGCTTAGTATTGTAACTCCAGACACCGCCATCCTCCTGTGATAATTTTAGTGCTTCTGAGAGGATCATCTATGAAGCGACACATACACACATACACACACACGAGCTCCCTACCCACTGCAGAATTCATATTTTCTCTCTGCTCGACGTGGTGTGTCGTGGAGGGGGGAGGTGTTCAACGAAAGTATTATGTTCCTTCATACTGCTGAGTGTAGCCGCTTTGTAATACTTACGTGTATGTGCGTTTGACCCCCCCATAAGTGTGTAGTGTTCTTTTTTTATTTTGGTGATATCTTCAAATGCTGTTCTCCTCACATGTCTTTTGTTCTTCTGCTGTTTTTTTTTTCCGTAGGAGAAGTGCTCATTCCTTGACGAAGCTATTTTGCGATCGCCAAGCACAATTTACGCTTCGCCATTTCTATTATGCGCTTGTTTGTTTATGTGGGCTTTGTTTTGTCAGTGTGGCCTTCAAGGGATAGAAGAGAAGAAGCGTTCCTTTTTCCCCTTACTTAAAACGAACTGGTATGAATATATAAATACAATTCGAACTGCAAATACGTACGCTGAGTACCTGCTTCTTTATCTATTTTTACTCTTTCTTTTTTTATAAGTTGTGATCGCTCGTACCCTCCAAAGGCCAGAGTGATGGGAGGCGAGTGCCGAACTATGCCTGTGCATTATATAGCGTTCACATTGCAAGTGCGTGCTTATTTTCGGTAGATAGACATGACGCTTGGTGGTGTATGTAGAGGCGTATGTGTGTGTGAATGAGTATGCAGACGACAGACTTTCTCACACTGCGCTGTATATATAGTATGCTATAAATATATATATATATATGTGTGTGTGTGTATGATCTGCTTTCCATCCAAGCACGCGCTGACTGTGGACTGCACAAGACATCTCTATTTCTCTCTCTTCTTGGAGTGCCGTTTTTTTTTTAAATTTATTTCTCCTTCGTTCTGTTACTTCATGTATTCTGTGTACCCTTTACAGATACACCGCTGGTCTCCTGAATGTATGAAAGGGCCACTACGTCTTTTTGTTCGTTTGTTCACTTGATGATTAACGTGTCTATGGTGCACGCTTGTGTAAGGGAACGCCTTATGGTATCCTCCTCCTTTTATGTCCGCTCTCAGTCTCGTTATCTTCGCGTGGTAAAGGTGTGCTTGTGATCCATACACTGCTCTTAGAATGAGCAATGAACTTCAACGTACACGATCGTTTTCCCCCTTCTTTACTTCATGATTATTGTCATCAGCAGAAGCCTCCAGCGTGGATGAGGACGCATGACTTGCTGTTCCTAAAAAAAAAGAAATACATATACTAAGGTGAACGCAGTGTGTGTGTGTACAGGTTTGTAGTCGTCCGCTGGTGCCTCATTTCCCTACTGACTGTTCACACTATCTGCTTAGGATGCTCCTCTGGTTCTACTCACCGTTGCTTATTATTATTATTATTATTTTCATGCTGGCTGTTCTTCAAAGTCTGTAGGAGCAATAGAAACTGGCAGAAAGAAAGAGGCGCAGCTCAAAATCCGCACTGCGACACGACAGCAGTGCACAAATATACGCACGAGCATTCAAGTATCCATAGATTTACCAATACACACGCTTGACCAAATACACTTTGGTTCCCCGAATTAAGTAGGCGTCTCTCTCGTTTCCGCAATGTTCACGCTATTCCATGAGCATTACAAAGTGCGCTACATGCCGCGGGGGCTGACGTCGTGGGTATTCTTATTCGTATGCCTCCTGGCTGTCTTGGTGCTTCCATTTATTATTGGACTCGCAATGCAAAACTTCTGGACCGAGAACAATGTGTTTTTTCAAGCGCCAACAGTCACGTTCACCGGACATTGCGCGCTCCGCGTCACGACGAAGCTTGGTCGCGAGATGCTGTGGACGTGCTCTGATGTTTTCAACGACAAGTTCCTCTTGGGTGGCCCTCTGGAGGTCCTCCCCTACTTCTCCATTCACCTGGATGACGCAGACGCGAACGGCAAGCTGGACTCCATCGTCATGCTTCTCAGTGTGCCAATCAACGATATGAACGCGAACATTTATAGCAGCAACGACACCGCCAAGCCTGAAGGTCCGGTGGATTCGATCTCATCCATTTCGTTTCTGCCAGAGTTTGTGTATCGCATCAAGCATTATCTTGTGAAGGTGAACATGACGGCTGCCCCACTCCTACAGTACCGGAGCACGATCCCCGATGACTCAAGCAGCAGTCGCGGGAGTGTTGGCAGTGCGCCCCTCTGCGTCCTCACGGAGTCTGACATGCTGTTCCACTCGACAGAGCGGCTCATTAACTCCCCGTATGTGCACTACACCCACACCTACACGGGCAGCCCGCTCGCCGAGCTGGCGCGGCAGCCTGCGGACCTGATGGACTTGAACTACTTTGCCCGCTACTACACATCCCGCAACCAGTCCGTGGTGCTCCGCACTTTTGTGGAGGCGGCTGGGGGGCTCGGGCTTTTAGCACAGGCAGAGGGGAGCGTGCGTGGCGTGTGGGAGGACCTCGGGTCGCTGAATGACTTCACCTGGCGCATCCTCCTCCGCATCCCCAAGGCGGAGGTCAAGTACGTGCCGTCGTATGCAGAGTCGCTCAAGTGGGGGTGGGTGCAGTACTTCGTGATTGCCTATCTGCTGCAGTGGTTCCTCTGGAAGGTGCGTGGGGTGGTGGCGACGATGGGGCTGCTGGATACCACGGCCGTTTTTGACGTGCGGCACATTGACTGATGCCTCCTCCAGTAAACGGCCGTCCTGGAGGTATCGGTGTCCGCGCTGGGAGTGGCCTGGATACTGTGGAAAGGTTTCCTCACACACCCGCACCCACACACTCTCTCTTTATATCACATAGAGGATACTCCGTATCCCACAAACATAGAGCTCAAAGTAGTAAAAAACAATCACAAGGAAGGAAATATCATTTTCGTGCCCATACCCAGGTGGACAGGCGCGCCTGTAGAGACCTGAGTAAGCACGTGATGCTTGCTTTACCTCACCACAGTTTTTTTAAAATTGCTTGCCCATCGTTTACGACGCACAATGGAACATCTCGCTTCTCTCTTCACCATTTCAACCTCCAGGCCGACACACACACACACACGCAGAACACACACGTGCGAAGACAGCCAGCACGAGTGTCTGCAACACCATTAGACGAAGTTCTCTCTAGCGGTGTATACGATCAGCAGTCTGGCCGTTTCACTTTGCCACTTCTTTTTCTCCCTTTCTATATACGAATACATCATTGCTGCACAATCATTTCACCTTCTCCCCTCTCTTTCTCCATTGAGACTGTTTTTGGAGCTCTGTCGGCAACTTAGTGAGCAGCGCATGGCGGCTCTCATAGTGATGATAGGCCAATGCGGCAACCAGCTTGGCGACGAGCTCTTTGTGCAGCTGCGTGCCATTGCGCAGGCCCACGGTAGCGCTACGGGACCGAACGCCTTTTTCACCCGCGACGGCACGGCGCGGTGTGTGCTTGTGGACACGGAACCGAAGGTCGTGCATGGGGTACAGCAGCGCCACAGCAACTGGATCCGCACGGACAACGTGATCAGTGGTCAGTCCGGGAGGGGTAACAACTGGGGCCTCGGTTACTACGGCGTGAATGACCCGCAGAGCCAGCGCAGCGAGCAGCGCTCGGCCGCTGCGCAGCCTGCATTCCGCAACATGGGCAGATCGCAGCGTGATGTTGATGATAGCGTGGTGGTCAAGACACTCCGCGCCATTCACGCAGAGACTCGCCGCACAAGCGACTGCTCAGACTTCGATGCGATTGTCTTGATACACAGCCTTGTCGGTGGCACTGGCAGCGGGCTTGCCTCCCGTCTGGCAGAAAAGATGAGACTCTATTTCATTGAGCCTGCAAATGGGAAAACGGTGGACGAGTGTTACGAGGACCGCATGGCACGTGCTGACGGGCTGGATGGTATGCTGGTAGAGAAGCGCCGTGCAAGGCACCTCATCAGCATTGCTGTGGCACCACAGAGGGGCGGGGAGATGTCTACGCAGGGGCTCAATGCCGCGCTGACACTGCACGTTCTCCACCGCTGCGCAGACGCGGTGCTGCTTCTCCGGAACGACGACGTGATGACCGGCGAACCTAACAGCGGTGCTGCAAGTTCGACCTCGTCGCTGGTCCCACACTGCAGCACCTTCAAGGAGGCCAACGAGGTGTTTGTCTCGTTGCTGCTCCCGCTGTTTTTCTACGGCATTGGGGCGAATTCAGGCATTGGGCCGCTTGTGGCACAGTGCGTGCCATCCAAGGCGGCACTCACAGGGGCGAACACCATTCTCACACTGCTCCCCACACCGCAGCGCACGTATGGACGCTGGCGTGCGACGGCTCATCGCTGCCGTCTCTACGCCATTTCCGGCGGCAAGCAGTTCATGCCAGGGTGCAAGCCGGAGATACCTGTGGATGCTCTACTGAGCAGCACGGCGCAGCAGTACTACGAGGCCCCCGCAGCAGCTGCAGCGTCGCCATCGCAGTCACTGAGGGGGCCGCAGCTACCAGCTCGCGGGCGGGGAGGACAGAGCTTCAGAGGTACCCAGAGGCCACCACCACGCCAGACTCGCTCGCGCTGGTCGGATAACGAGGATGGCGAGGCCGCTGGCGAGCGCAGACCGGAGGACGACGTATTCCACGAGGTGTCGGTCGCACTGCCACCTTCGCTCATGAAGCACTACAAAGGGTTACGCCGTGCGCCTGTAGCGAAACTGTGCGAGGAGTTGGAGGGTGTCCTCGTCATGAACCAAGCCAGGGAGCTGAATGAGTCACTCCTCTTCTCACTGCTGCGCTCAGCCGCCATTAAGGTCAAGGTGGGCGCCTTTTTGTCCACCTACGAAGACGTTGGCGTTGGCGCAGAGCGGATCAGGAAGGCCTATCAGGCCGTCGCTGACTTTCTCAGTTACTCTGAGGAGCTCTAGACCACGCCAAGACACACACACACATACACACAGACGCACCACATACAGGAGCCTTCTTCATGTAACGTCCACCTTTCTCCATAACCGCTACAAGTTACTACGTTATGCACTCGCATAGCAGCCCCTCTCCCCCCCCCCTCCATCCTCCTCCTCGCTCTCTGACAAATATACACATGAGGAGGTGGAGAGTAGTGCGTTTGCGCACATGCTTTACTCTGTTACCGCTCGTGCTGTGGGTGCCCTGGGATACTCCACAATGCAGGTGCTTCAGTCAACATTGCTACGCCCCTCCTATGCTGTTGTTTTCCCGTTGACTTAGGTGTTGGCGCAGCAGAGTGTGACCAAAGGTGTCTCCTGCCGCCTTCTGTATTACTATTTTTTAAAAAATTGCTTCCTGCTATAGAGAGGAAATATTCATGTCTGTCGCACAAGCAAAGTGCATTGCGAGGTGGTGGCGTTTCTTGCGATGGCCCACACCCTCGGTCGCTCAGGTTACCACCACCACTGCGATCTATAGTTCAGTCCTCACAACTCAGCAGCGCCACTTCACGATCCCGGTGACGGAGTCGTTGACGAGGCCAGTTGGCACTTCTCCGAGCGACAGCTACGTTATTACAAAGGATGGAGTGGACAGCGACGGCCTCGATGAGCACGACCCCGACCACAGTAATGATTCGTCCGACAGCAAAGGGTTCAGATTTGCCATCAAGGATTCAGAGCGCGGCGTCCTCGACCACGGCGTGTCGCCAGAGGCAAAGCACTTCATCGCAGAGGCGGAGGAGCAGTACCGCGCGAGCTCTGCGTACTTGCATGCGCCCGCTGGAGGTGCAGGCCTCCCAGATGTAGAGACCTACGTGGACCCTGTCACTGGGATGGAGACGACAGTGACCCGCATTGCTGCTCCCTTTGGCGACCAATACATCCCCTCCAGTCAGGAGCGGTTCGCCCACCGCGGGGCTGGTGGCGAGTTGGCAGCCCAGCAAGCCATGACACCCAAGTACCTCCTCGATGAGCGCAGCCAACTGAATCTCAAGAAGGAGCGCCAGCTGACGGAGCTGCTTTCATCACCGATGCCCGCACTGGAGAAGGCACAGGAGGTTTCCATTTTCTTAGAGGAGTGCGCTGCACACCAGCTAGCACTGCAGCCCCGCACCGCGGAGGCGGTGATGATGCTGTACTCGCGCCTCAGTCTCGAACTAAGACTGAAAGGGAGGCGCTTCTCAAAGCAGCACCAACTGGTTGCCTCTACTGCCCCCTCCAGCTCATCCAGGGCTACCGTGGACGGACCGCAGGATGTGCCGTTGCTGGATGAAATGCGGCGCCTCTACGCCCACCAGAAGGCCTCCTTCGTGGCTCCCACCTCGCTGACGGTGGAGTACCTGATGGTGACCCTCAGCGCGGCCCAGGAGACACACAAGGGTCTGTTCCACCTCGCCAATCGCCTGCTCCTCGACTGCGACAAGTACGTGGTGCTGCCTACGCGGTCCACCTACTCGGCCTTCTTCTCAATCTGCCACACCAACGGCGCCATGCCATTTGCGATTGCACGCTTCAAGGACGCAGTGTCAAATCTCTGCGTGCCCACAGACGCTGGCATGGCAACAGCGCTGCTCAAGGGCCTGAACGAGGGCGGGCTCGTACAGGAGGCAGTGCTGCTCCTCGCCCGCCTGAAGCACGTCCCCATGACTACGCCGCTGCTGAACGCCTCCTTGGAGACACTGCTCCTCTCGCAGGACCCCCTCGCGTGCTTCGCTGTGTATGAGTCACTGCGCTCGGCATCAGTGCGCCCCAACGCAGAGACCTACACGCTGCTGCTCCTTGCCTGCGAGCAGTCTGGGCAATGGGGCCGCGTGACGGCGCTGTTGGCGGACATGCAGAGACGGAAAGTCAAGGGAAACAGTCAGACGCTCAACCTGATGCTGAAGGGCCTGCTGAAGGAGCGCTTGAACAGCTACGCGCTCCAGCTCTTTGACACAATGGAGGCCAGGAACGTGGAGGTATGGCCGGCCCTCGAGGAGGGTGTGCGTGCCGCGCGCAAGCACCGCCGCCTGCGGGACTGAAGAGAGCTTTGGGTGTGCCTCTGTAAAAAAGAGAAAGCACCCTGTCTTTCACGTGCCTGCTAGCAAGCGTCTGTCGAGGGCACCACAGCTCTAACCCTTTTTCACAGCTTAGGGGGGAAAGAAAGGATAACATATCTGATCACTGCTCACTTCAACTACGTGTGTTTACTACGCTTATTACTGGCCATCCCCCCGCCTCTCTCTGTGAATCCAAGTGTACTGTGTGCGTGATGCTCAGGTGCAAGCGCATTGGCTGCTACGCTCATTTGTCATTTGTTTTTTTGTCCTCATCTTTCAGCTGCCTACTCTTTCTTCCCCTTTCTTTCTGCGACACAATCGTAGGGAAGCGTGTCGGTGTTTATTCGGGGTCCCCATCGCTGTTGCAGTGACATACATTGCTTGTTCACGAAGAATATATATATACATATAGTTGTTGCTACAATGTCTTCAGTTGTGAAGCAGGAATTCAAAACGGAGGATAAGGTGATGCCACCGCCTGATCCTCTTCGCGATATGGCCCTGGCACCGTCTGTGCCTCGAACCATCTATACGTGCGCCAACTGCACGACGCAAGTGCAGTTCTCTGCCACTGACAACCTTCGCTGTCCCTACTGCGAGTTTGCCACCGGATCCTCGACCGTGTTCTACAAACTGCGCACACAGGCCACCACGTACGACACCATTTAAGGGCATTTTGAGTTGTGTCCTCTGAGGGAAGGGTTGGGGGGGGGGTGAGATCGAGGAGATCGACGGCGCACCAAGTGCCAGTGCCTGTGAGTTCCGTCTCTCTTTTTTTCGTTTGTTCACCTGACACTCCACTTCTTTCAAATCCCCCTTGTCTCCTTCTTGAATTCATGTGAGAGGGACACATAGGGAGGTGCACGTGGACCACTATTTAACATCGATTACAAACTGTTTCTTCTTCATCCCTTTCAGTTCTCTGGCTGGATGCGGCATGGCTGCCATTCCAATATCACCTCCTTGCGCCCGCCACAGTAGATGCTGTCGTGTACTCTCGCTCGCTCCTATGCCCTCTTGCTTGTGTTCACTCCTCCCTCTCTCTGTACATGTGATTCACTCACGCCGCAAGGAAGATAACTGGGAGTTGGGGTTCCGCACATAATCCATAGCGGTGCCTGCCATGAACCAGCGCCAATCTGCCTCGCCTGCAGTGACGAGCAGCAGCGGCGGCCCGCAGGATCAGGCCTCCGCTACTCCATGGTGCGTGTGTGCCACATGCTTCACCGCACTGCCGCTCCCACGACCGATGATGTCTGTGACGCCGTTTCAGTGCCCTCAGTGCCGTCTGATGGGGACAGATGTGAAACTCCTTTATACACGTCGTGCATTCCCCACCGAGCACTCGACAAGGTAGAAGACACCCACTGCTGTGTGCGCGACTGATCGAGGGATTTGGCCGGTGCCTCATGATAATATACTAAGATGGGTCGTTTAAGTTCAGCGGTAACTCTACTCAGCGTATTGGCTTCTATGTTGTCCACCACTTTTTATATATTTTTGGCCTACACTCCTTGCGGAATAGGCAGGTGGGAGGTCCCTCCTCGCTTTCCGGGAGAAGCGGGGGAGAAGTTAACTTCTGCAAAGAAGACCGTCATCATGCTTGATGGCGGTGTCAGCTACTTGCGTATTCGTACTGTTGCCCTCTCGCTTTAACCTATTCAATTATGTATTCTTATGAGCAGCTATATAAGCAACCGGGTATCCTTTGCATAGCTGTCTCTAGGGCGCGTCCGTCGCAACAAGGCGACGCTGCAGTCACTCTTGGAGGGTATGCTCGGCTAGTGATATATACATGTGATCGTTCTGGGAACTAAGGATCTCGCTTGCTCACTGGGTAGTTCTTTGCACATACCAGAGATCAACAGAGCCAGTGGAGAAGTCACACACACACACACACACTTGGCCACCCAGACATTCCCCTCACTCTCTCGTGATTTAGCGGATGCCAATTGCGCTGTCCCTGTGCTTGCATGGCGCTGGGTCCTCCGTGGCGTCACTGCTCCCAAGCAATGGAGCAGTGACGCTTCTGAGCATGCAACTGTACAAATCCTCCAGCGCTCTCACGGCTGCACTCGACTACACACCCACAGAGGGGGTAGGGGGCCCGTGCCTTGCGCGCCAGCTCGCGCAGCGGGCGTACGGCCTATCATTGAGCGATGTCAGCCTCAAGTCTGCAGCGACTGCTGCGCACACACCCTGCGGGGTCGGATGCGTGCTGCTGCAACCGGGTGACCAGGACGCGCAGCACCTCTACGTGTCGTCGTGGTCGCCGACGTGCAATGTGGAGAACTATCACGTCCGCTTGGCGGGGCACTGCGGTCCTGCGGAGGTGGAGGGGGAGGCCAGCGGCCTGGTGGCGCGCGCGATTGCCGGTGCGGTGGCTTGTGAGGCCGCTGCCAGTGGGCCTCCGCAGGCTACGATCAGCACTCTTCCGTCCGATGTCATTGGCCGAGTGATCTCCGGAGAAGTGCCGGCGGCCCTGTGGAACGCTCATGGGGATTTGCGGTGCGCAGATTCCTTCTTTGGGTTTGAGCAGTACGCAGGGCCGAGGGGCCAAGACGAGGTGGTTCGCCTGCTGTACCCAGGCTCCTTCCGCCCTTTGCACTGGGGTCATACTGAGCTCGCTCGCGCGGCTGCCGCCGTGGCCCAACGGCGCCACCTCGACGCTGCGCGCGCGGATGGCGGCGGCCGCGGCGGTGCTGCAGTGCTGCCGCGGGTACAAGTCACCTATGAGCTCTCGGGGAGGGTGGCAGACAAGGGTGCGGTGAGCAAGATGGACCTGTCCCGCCGTGTGAAGCAGTTTATTCACCGGCCCGGCGGGGGATGTCGCGTCGCCGTTACCACAGCCGCCCTCTTCTCGCATAAGGCGGCGCTGTTCCCAAATCACGGCTTCATTGTTGGAGTAGACACTGCCCAGCGGGTGGTGGACCCGAAGTACTACGCTGATGGCGAGGACATGGTGAGGATGTTGCTTCGTGACATCGCTGATCTTGGCTGCTACTTCATAGTTGGTGGTCGCAGCAGTGCGGCCAGCGCCACTGACGCCACTGAGCGCGGCAGTGGGGTCTGGGAGGATCTCGACTCCATTGCCATTCCAGCGGCGCTGCGAAATATGTTTATCGGCATCCCTGAGGAGGACTTTCGCGTGGATATTAGTTCAACGCAGCTACGCGCGCAGGGTAAAGACATATGATTCTTTTTGTGTGCGTGTGCGTGGTGGTGCTCACTACACACATATACAGCACTCGTATCTATGCGGCTAGCATTTCCCGTAACACGATCCGTGTAGGATCCACCACCTACACATACGTCTCCGAACTCTTTTTATTATTACTATTTTGCCGGGTTGTTGTCTCAAGCCCGTTTAACAGCACATGTGGGGAAAGTACAGCCCGTCACGCAGGGAGAGAGATAGAGCGTTGCTCATACATGGCGCACACTTATATTTGTTCCTCTATTAAAATCCTCCTTTAATTCGCTGCTACCCTCTGCGTGCGTAGAATATATATATATATATATATATATGTATATATATAGGTGNTATATATATATATATACATAGGTGTGCGTGTGGCTGTGTGTGTGAGCTTGTGCGTAAGGCCACTTGCTGTGGGTCCTTTTCCTCTAGTAAGGAGAAGGAATAAAGCACATCTTATAAGTTAGCGAGTGTAGAGCAGAGGCACCACGGTGGGGGGACATTTGCTCTTCTACTGTATAATCCTCAACTCCAGCGATGTTCACGCGCAACTCCCTTCTGCTTCGCACGTACAAGCGGGGCAACAAGGCCCCCGACCTGCGCACCAACTTCACCAAGACCACGAACTTCAAGAGAGCGGAGAAGGTGAAGATTGAAACGATCGACGGCGAAATTGTCAAGGGACGTGGTAAGTTCCACCGACGCGCACACAGCCAGCTCAAGGATGTGATCGACACCATGGAGCACCCAGCTATCTGGCTGTGGTATCCGTGGAGGAAGAACCCGGAGCCTCCAACCCCGTACATGCCCTCCCGCCGCGCGCTGAAGAATGTCCACGGTGCCCTCTTTTCTGACCTGACACCCATCCAGAAGAAGAAGCAGGAGCAGATGCTTTACGGCGTGAACATCCCCGAGACACGTGAGATGAGGTTCGAGAAGGAGCATCCGCTGCTCGCCTCCGCGCTGCAGCAGCTTGACGGGCAGGCGAAGGGCTTTCCCTTTTGGTACAAAAAGTATCCGACACGCCGCCACGCCTACGAACAACGCTTCAGCATTCCAGCGGAGATGCTGGAGGGGTACAATGAGTACATCAAGAAGGCAGTCTCCAAGGAGATGATGTCCATTCAGGAGAAGCAGTTTGCGCAGGAAGCGCTCTACATGGAGCGCTACGCTGAGCACGACTTTGACACGACAAGTCCGGCAGTGCTGGCCGTCAAGCGCGCCTTGAAGGTTCGCGTGCTGCGTAACCACCTTCTCACTAACCCCCATAACAACATCGTCAAAACCATCCTAGCGAACACGGAGCGCAAGCTCAATCACGCGCTGCGCCGCCTGCGCAAGGTTGACTTTAAGCGATACTGGGAGATCATCCGCGACCACGACGTGCAGGATGTACTGCAGCCCCCGAACCTGGTCACGTACCGCCAGGGTGCGTACTGGATGTACGACTGGAACGCGGGTCTGGCTATCAGCACGAACCTACCAGATGTGCTGGACCCCAGGGGCCTCAATGGGTGTGTGGAGACGGGCCGCTCTCGCTCGGAGGTAGCCCGTGACCTCGGGCTCACCTACACGCGCCCACTCCAGGACAACGAGAAGCGGCAGCTGTCCCAGCAAGCTGTGTACTACGAGAGGCTCGCCAAGTTTAAGATGGAGCAACCGGAGGCGGCGCGGGCCCAGGAGCGAGAGCGCTTTGTGCGCAAGTTCTCTGGCATGTTCCTGAAGCTGGACATCAAGTCAGGTGCCCCCGACTTCCCCAGCACGTACCGCAAGCTGCTTGGCACGCGCGTGGTGCGGTGGTCTTCCAAGCGGCACGGCCCCATGTAATGTGGCCAGCTCCAGCAACAACTACAGCAGAATAGGTGTTTTGTGTTTGAGGGTCGTTGGCTTGGATGTTGTTCACTGTGTCTGTGTGTGTGCATGATGGATTGAGTGAGGAGGAAGAGGTGGGAGGTGGTGGTGCGGGTAGGTGGACATGCCGTTCATCCCCCTTTATGTCCTCTTCTTCCTGTCTTTCTAGTGGTGGAGGTGATTTTGTATTCTGATGTGGTAACTGAAGTGAATGCCATGGCACAAGCTCCCCCCCCCCCTTCCCCCCCCCCCCCTTTCCTTCGGCATCCCGCGCGCCGGCCCCTCCTTCCCCCGTCCTCCCCCCCCCCCCGCCCCCCCCC
>JAODGE020008671.1:0-12005 GCA_027574965.2 Ecitophya simulans
ACTACCCGTGTTGAGCTTATGAAATTGATGTAATTAAAGCAAAGATATATTGTGAGACATACGGTAGTGGTAGCAGTTGGGTAATGATAATGATACGTGCCATTTTATTTTTGTTGCCAAGCCCTCCGATCTGTCTCGTCAGCGGAAATTTGCAGCAGAATATTTCGAGCTCCATGACACCGGCAAATGCGTAATTGTAATCTCTCATGCCGCTCATAACGAATGCATAGTACTTTTTGCACATTTCAGCGCGCGTGAATAAGATGCATTAATTACCTTGTAACTCGTACCATTTCTACATGTCCTTCTTTGCATGCGTTTTCCTGGCTCATGTTGGGATGAGCCTTTAATGACGCATCAGGTGCTTTCAATTCCTAGGAGTCTACATTGTTGTTAAATGATTAGCAAATTATTTGAAATAAACTATGATGGTATGAAACTCACGTTTCACTCCGGGAGAGCCAACTAATCAGGCTATTAAAGTACCACTGTGCAAAGACGCAGACAATACAAATCGTGTAGTGTTTATCCATTGTATAATTGCAGAAGTTTCCGGTTGTTCAATAGATTTCAGATTATAGTAATGATCTGGGAAGTTACGGTTTACGTCTATGTCTTTGGCATTGTTCCTGTCTTGGTATTCTTGGCAAAGACCAATCTGAAAAAAGAAGAATGTGTATTACTGTGATATTTAATAATTTTTGAATGTTGGCATCTACCGTGTAGGACGTTCCATTATACTGAACATAGTAAAATTATCTACACAATATAATGTATTTCGGCAATTACAAGTATCTCAATAAATTGAAGTAACCTCCCTCGTAATCGCTTCGCTTCCATGAATATTGCCGATGAGTTTTACATTTGCCGCCAAAAAGTCTTGCAAAGTTATTATTTTTAGAACCAAGAGGTCAATTCCTAAAAAAACGAAATAGACGATGCATTTTAATTTTCATAATAACATACCTCGTACAGATGATCGAATTGAATATAAACGCAATATGTTAGAAAATCGTTCAGAAAAATTACGCATGTATTCTTGTAGTTCTTCATTCTCGTGATACTTAAAAGAAAATTTAATATTAATATTGTAGACGCACAACAAAACAATCAAAACTAGTGAAAACTCCATAATCGAACGCTTAAAAAAATAATAAACGACAAACCAAAAAACTCTGTGCTTTAGCGTTTGATAAACACACAGTTTATATAAAAGAGGAAGTTGATAACTTTAACCACCGCAAAAATTGCATTTACACGCGCAATCCTAAACATTGTACTGAAATCTATATCGGATATATAGTGGTTTTACTGTGTTGGACATAATGCTAAACACGTATGTAAAACTTTCTTAACTGTTTGTACTTAAAATTTAGAAGAATTGAAAGATTTTATGTAGAGTTACCAATCTAATCAATTTTAAAAGTAACTGATAAAATAAAACCAACTACTCGTTTGAAAGCAATTAACAAAAAATAAATAAATAAAAACAACTCAAAGTCAAATTTATGTGTATTAAATTTGACAATCTTTAAAATGACACCATCAAGTATTTTAAAATGTTTAACCAGAGAATTAAACGAATTGAATATTTTACTTGACAATTTGCCTTCAAATGTAACTTTGAAGAATACAGCTACGTGGTTATATCCGACTAAAACCTACGCCGATATATCCTTTAATGATCCTGTATTACATTTGAGCTATTTAAACATTCTGGAACTCACAATCGACAGGTACGTTTTTATTATAACTAAAATGTACATTACATTCTATTATTTCAGGTTGTATTATATATTAAATATTATCCTCTGGACACTGGAAAGTTTCACCGATAAAAACGTTGTTAATCTTTCTTGTCCAAAACGCCTGACGATGGGTTCATTGAGTCGGATTATTGTCGATAAGTTAAGTGCTTTTAACCTTCTTCAAACTAAGACGCAACTCATTACTCGTGACATTGGTATTCAGACAACTTATGCACCAAACGATCGACAAGATGGCGACTGCCAGTCATGCATCGTGTTATTTAAGGAGATAAATAATGTGATAGGAAGTTTTGATGATTACATCGAATTGTCAAACTTTGAGAAAGCCAAGTGAGTGTGTATCTTTGAAGTTAATAATGGGCAAAGCTAATGAGACAATGAATCAAGTTAATAGGTAAAGTTTATTCAGTGTGTTCATTTCATAGACATAAAGTAAGAAACAATCTGTTCGTTTCGAACAATTCACAATCTATGAGTGTATTGTGTGCTGCCATTCACGAAGACCTCCGTTTATTCCTTGGCGATTATCAAGCGTTAAACGAAAGTCACGCTTCATTACAGCAGCAATATGACAGGCTGATGAACGACTTTATAAATTATATGGCAGATTGTAACGCAAGCTTCATACAAAGTAGGTACTTCTAACATTCTATGCAGGGTTTAAGTGGACTCACAATTAGTGTTTATCTTGCTTTTGCTTTATACGGAAAGATGAAGATACGCTGAAAATGCTGACAAACAAAGTAGATAAATGGCATGAAGGTTTCGCAAGCGAACTGCAATTGTTGTGTGAATCATCGGACGCCATTTCCGCCGCGTGCGACGAAGATAAAAGGTTTCGGCAAGATGTTAAACACAGTCTCGTCGAGCTGGAAAATCAGCAACAAATCAACGCGTTGCAAAACACCTCTTTGAAAATTCTAGCAAAGCAGCTCGAATCGCACGAAGCGCGCGAATCAAACGTGGAGGAGAAAATGATTGCTTCTATTGATGTTTGTGCGGAAAAAATTGCGCTATTGCAAAGCCGAGTGCAAATGTTGCAGGTGTATCTAATTGTCCAATAACGCAAAAACATATAATTTAATCGTGTGCATTTTATTCCAGCACAAAACGAGTAATTTGCAAGCAAATAAAGAAGTAAATGACACGGATGTGCACAAAGAACTCGGTGAGCAAAAAATATAATTTTTTATTAACTTCCATTCATAATAATAATAAGGCGCAAGCGATAAAACGCGTTTTCTTTGTTGAAATCTTTATTGGTTTTCAGCTGGCTCATTGGCTGGTAATAATCCAATCGAAGATATGTTGCAACACGTCGAATCCAACAAATTGAAAATCGATTATTTGCAACGCGAGAATGTTGCACTTCAGCGCACCATCGCACAAATTAAGATGCGAGTCACGTATTAAAGCTTTGCCTTTGTGCCCACGTTGTTATTATGTTATTACGTTTCTAATTAAAATTCTATGAATTGTTCGCCAGTTTCGAGAATACCGCCGAATGCTGTTTGTTCAAATTTAGCGCTAAACGCGTTAAAGTGGCAAAATGTAGGCTGCGGCCGTTCGCGAGTATCCGAGATAATAAACGAACTTCAAAGTAACTCATCTTCACAGTTTATACAATATCGGACATAATATCGTCCAGATACAGTAAATGGAGCACAAAGAAAATGCATTATTTAGTGTTTATTGTCGAAATTTCCAAACATCGTACCAAAAATAAAGAAATGACTGAAGTTATTATATGCAACCAAACGTACAAATACTTGTTTCTCTGGGTATTGACTTTACGCGCTTGTATCGAAGGCCAGTCGTAGCATGTGTTAAGGCTAGCGTAAATCTCGGCAACGCCAGCTGTTCATGCGCGGATTAATACGTTCACGTTTGTGCGAGAAAAAGAGAACCTCCTTGTTGCACATATTGGTTGACTGCGGCCATGCACGTGCTCTGAGCTACTTGGGTCCACTGTGCATCACCCCTTATGTGTTGTGTTATAACCAGCGTGCGCAGCTCGCATGCCTCACGCGTTCGTATGCCGAGGTCTATTACAAATTGAAATATGCTCGCATAGCCAGCGCGTATCGTCGTTGCCGGCCTGCGTAGTCCGGTGTTTGTTTTCCTAATGCTAACGCTTCTCTTCTTGTAACGTGACATTGTGTATTTCATACACCGCTATTAATAATTTTACTACTTGCACGTACGCTTGAGTGTCATAAAGTCGGTAAGTCTTCCTTTGAATTCTGAATTTAAGTATTTAGTGGGCAGTGTGTGTTTTTTCTTGGACTCGCGGTCGACTCGAAAAAAAAAAACATGATAGTCGGTAACGATTAGGTCGGTTTGCATCCGTCGGTGAGTCTGTGACTTCCCGGCGGACAGTGGCTGGTGGCCTGGACCATCGAAATGCGATCGCCGCCTTTGACGCAACCCAGCGCCAGTGTGGCGGTGTCCACGCCGAACACGCCGTCGCCCTTTTTCGAATCGCAGGGACCACCGGGCGTGTGCAGTCGATAGCAGAATTTGTTATATCTATGAACACGATCGTTGCTCGCCAACAGTTGACAGTCCCGATAATGTGTACTTACAGCACCAATCCGTCGGTCTTGCACGGATTCGGCACGCATTTCGGATTGAATTCGCCGGTCGCTAAGATCAGGTGCTCGTTCGTGTCGCACGGGCCTTGTCTGTACGCCTCGTAGCAGCCGTCCATCGGTGCGTAGTACAAGTAACCTTCAAATATAGTTAGTGCGATGAGACGGACGTGGCGAGCGAGTGATATGCAAATGTATGCTGACATTCCTCGATCATCTCAAATAACGCGCGATCTCGTCGCCGCGCGTCAATTAAGATTATCGATTATTCCCGACGTACCTGGCTTGCAGTCGCAAATCCAATCGTTCTTTTGATCGCCCGGATAGAGCAACTGGTTCGGTTGACATTTTCCGGGTATGTATAGTGGAATTCTTGTCTGCCGAGATTCGCGTCAGTACTGGGCACAAGGTGCGATGCGTTTGTTTACTTACGTTATTGCGATCTATGTCGATATGCTCTCGTTCGGGAAAACCGACGTCCGATTCGGACGTCGCACGGTTCGGCAGCATCGCCGCGCACGCAACGTACAGGAACAGATGCAACATGACTGACTGGATGGTGACCGCCGAGCAATTTGGCGCAAACGAGGTGGATCCGTTGTTCGTTGCGATTAATTCGATTCTCGCGTGGAAGTGTTTACGCCGCGCCGCGCGGGATCTTTCGCGGCGGTGGCAACTTGTTTGGGTATAGTTTACATTTACACAACCGCGATAACGGACCTTGCTCGACCGGATGAATTTTGATAGGAATTTCCAACTGGAGAAAAAAGTTACATTTTTTATTGCCATTAACCGCCGCATGCGATTCCCATTTGAACGTAACGTTCGTGTTCAAGTTGAGCAATACCTGGATGTTTTCAACAATTGGTCCGCCGCAAATATTTCATTTATCAGCGACCTTGGCTTTAGAAAACGTGATGATTGGAATGCGTATGTGGGATAACAAGTTACTTTCTTCCTGATCGCACTCGTAATCGTCGTGACATTGTGGCACATAATTAATTTGTTATAAAAATAGTTATTGCCATATTAATATCGCGCAGATGTGCTTTAAACCCGCAGTCAATCGCCGTTCGAATGAATTTGCTTTGATTTCCGGAATTAGCGCATTATCTTGTTTACTTCGGGCCGAAGTCTCCATTCACGGAACCAAATATTTTCACAAGTGGCAATGTTAGTAATACGCGATGTCCTTTCGGTATTGTCAATTAGTTACGTTGAAAGTCCAAGGAGTGTTTATTTTGTGAACTATTTATAGACTCGATGAAATGAGAATTAATAGTTTGGGAAAACCCGCTAGTAAGCTGTTCATAATTTTGGCTCATTCGTGCTGTTCAACTACGACACTATTAAAATGCAATGAAAGGCGTAACTACTTATCTATGCTATGAATCAATGTTATTTCGTGCGTTATTGTGAACTGTTGAAAGTGCAATCAATATTCAAACATCATAATGATGGGTATTTCTAGTTTGTGAGGTGAAAACTAACAACCAATAATAGCGAATATTGGTAGAATTTGGTTTTTAATGTTTGTAGTATACAAGTGGTGCGGTGTGGCACTTTAAGCTCCCTCTAGGTATATATAAACGAAATACTTTGCGCTAATAATACGTTTTAACTTAAGTCGTTTATAGACAACCCAATTTACATGAAAACGTTCTGTGAATTTAATCATTTTGGTCAAAACGTTATAAATTCCGAGACAAAATATTCTTTCACTTTATACCATTTATCATTTTTATTGACACACTTTACATTGTGGACTGTATATAATAGAAAAAAATAGTCTGGAATTTGAAAAATTATATTTTATTTCTTTTTAAATAAATGCCTGCTTTTCGACAATAACACGGGCATAAACTTTTTTGCAAATTAAAAAAGTATATAAATATATAAATATCATAAAATAAACAAAAAATAAAAATGTGCTCTATTACAAAAAAATAAGGGTAAATTATGGAATTGCCCATATATATATGAAGAAACAAGTATTAAATGATTGTTGTACAAACATAGAGAATTATTGTTTACATTTATGTTTTGACTGCTTGCTATCTAAAAATATACGTAGGAGTAGTAAATGAGAGCTAAACAAGTACATAGAGTTCATTTTTAATGGGCGACCGACAATTTAGTTATTTGAAGGAGCAAGATCCTGACCAATGAAATTACCTTCATTCTCATTCGATTATGCGAATTAGTGACATCCTGACCCAGATGTGGCCGCTCTGGACGAACATTTTGCGCAATTATGAGCTGATTGCGGACGTCAATTTATTAATTACTATTTGGAGCTGCGTTTGCATGTGTCCGGCGCAATAAAAGACATCATTATGAATGAATCGAATTCCTCGCGCGGCGCACTCAACGTGCGCAATGTTCGAATAGGTGTTTGGAAGTGAATATTCTAAAGTCGCATGTGTCACGTTCGTTTTAAACCGATTTTATTGCAGAGATCCACAAAACAACAAACAATGTGGTCAACCCCTACGACAATAATTCAAATAAAGACACATAGTATCTGCGTCATACATGCTGTGTTAGAATAGTTCTAATGTCGATAAAATAGACCTCAACGAGCATTATAAAACTAACGTAGCGTTTTAGTAATTTATAATCAATTAATCTGAAAATAAATATTATAACTGTACTAGAAAGATTGCGCGTAATAATATCAGCTACCGACCGCGATTTGTGTTGTTATCGGAGTACACAAAATGAACAGAACATTATAATACACAGAAATAGCAATACTATAAAAATGATTAATATAGTAATTGGCCAATGACCAAATAAGGCAAATTTTGTGTCATATGTGGTTACCAGCGTCGATGTTGACTGCCACAACGTGATTGTCGTTTTCTTCTTGTTTCTCCTGTTTGATTTTCACGGGCGCATTCATTTGCACGCCGTTGTTGTGCTTCTTTTCGCGCTCCTGTTGGAAGATTAGGCGAAGGTAATAGCAGGGGAACACCACGCATTTGCCCGCCGGCTCCTCCGCATCAATGTAAACGCCACGGACGAGAAGAGAATTCGAACAGCCGAGGAGGATCAGCAAGATCAAGCTGACCCAGTGGGTGATCCAACAACTCAGCTCCATGTTTTCTGTTTAGAGACAAATGTTGAACGTGAGATCACATTCAGTTCACGCGCAACAGGCCGTTTAATGACCGATGCTTTTGACCGAAGTTGCGTGTTTGCATCGACATTTAGACTTGCCTGGTAGGAAGTAGATGTTCAATAAGTTCCAGATTCCTCGCCACACGTTTACGGTGCCTACAAGCGAAAAGAGCAGAAACAAATCGGCGGCAAGGAGGCGCATTGCTCCGTTGAGTCGGTCGCACAGCCATCGCATCAAGGGTTGTAACAAGAAAGCGATTGCCACTACCATGTAACCTAGAGCCTGGAAATTTATTTACTATTAATGTTTGGGTTGAGGCTATAGTCAATGTTTTTTCAACGTTTTTTCGAGTTGATCTCGCAATTATGTACGTTATTCTTTTGGTTGTTATTCCGAATAGCCTTGAGATATGTATAAGAAATTGTAAATTGACGGGTTTCCACGCGTCGCGGTGACTCTCCAACCTAATTGCCCGCATGATTATGATTTATTCTGCTTGGTTGGATCTTACATTTTTGATTTTAACGACTTAATGATTCCGGGAGACACATACCGTGTAGTTTCGCGCGAGGATGATTGTAATTGATCACTTCCTCAATGTACGGAATTTAGCGGTTACTCCGCGTTTTTTACATTGCGATTTAAAACGACTGGCCGTCTGACCATTGTTATCTAATGGTAGAATTCCGCGATGATTTCGTGTCAGACATGAATTTCCTTATCCGAACAACAATATAAATTAGTAGCATGCGCCTTATTATATCACAATAAACGTGCCGACCCAAACGACAATGCTGCGTCGTTATCAATTGATCAATTTGATGACAATGGGAATTCGCGCGTGAATGGCCCGCGAGTGTTGTCGCGCGCGAATGCTGACGATCGTGTTCCGATCGAGTAATTCGGTCGCTCACCAGACTGGCCCATGCCGACCACGCTTCGTTTTCCGGAAATAGGTAAATGTCGATGAGCACCCATGCGCCGCGCCACACGAACACCACCAGAGTGCCCACAATTAGCACCGAGAACAAACAGTCTAGAATGTACAGCGAAGTCTTTTGCACCAACTGGAACAACAAGAACACACTTTAACGCCTGCCCGCGCATGAACGAACCTATTTCGTATAAACCAAAAGCAAACAAAAAACAATGGGACCAAATCAGGGGACGACACAACTCAACTGTAACCCGAAACATCGTCACCACTTCAAAGTAGCCCTGCACATAGTCGGTGGCGATCGCGAATGGCGGCGATGTTACGTTGCGCAGCGCCCGTATGGCCGCCAAGGCGATGACGCCGACGAGCGCCGTCGCCGCCACCGACGCGCCGTCGGTGACGGTCGCTTGGTCCAGGAGGTTCCACGGGCCTCGCCACCCGTTCACGCACACGAACGCGAAACAGAACGTGTACGCGCGCGACGTCGCGTAGTACACGAGACGGTTCTTGTCCGGATGCAGGTGCTCGAACGCGTGCTGGGTCATCGTGAAGAAGAGATGCCCGACGACGCCGACGGCCGTCGACGCCACCGAGCTGTACAGCTTGTCGGCGGGGCAGACGTAGATGTCCATCAGGCCCCACACGCTCCGCCAGTAGCCGACCACCGCCGGCGTGAGGACGACCGCCGCGAAGACGCTGTCGAGGACGGCGAGGAGCGCGTCGTGCGTCGCGCTCGCGCCCCGCGCGAGGGTGCTCTCAAACCCTGCCGTGCTGCCTCGCATCGTCGCGCATTACGCCCGCACCGTCACTATCGGCAGCAGCAACGCGTTCGCCGCACGCCGCACCTCATCGTTGTCCATCACTCGTGAATTTGTTAATGTCGATTTGAATATTCGTCTGCGTATATAGCCGGTCGTCGGCGCACGCGAAGCACGCAGCGCGGACACCCTCGCCACACTGGAGGGGAACCCACGTGATGACAATCAAATACATTAACTACTATCAAACGAACACAAGCAACAACGCGCGATGTGTTCGTGGCAGAGGAAAAGTATTGTCATTTCGCATACGCTCAAGATGATGCGGAGCGTCGCAGTGTCGGATTAAGATCGGACGCGTGCCACAATTCTGATTTCATCTGACATGTTGACGTCATGCACAAAATCGTTGATAATTGTGTTTTTATCGCATTCGGTAATTATGGCCCGAACAAAGGTTTAGAACTCCTAATCGTCCTGCACAATGCATCAAATGATTCATGTTATGTTGGCATTATTATTGAAACCAAATGTTTAATTTCCAAACACACTTTGTTCCATTAATAACGCGCCTAATTTAATTTTATGCGCGTTTCTCAGTCGTTTCATACGCTTATTAGCGCTCCGCTTAGTACCGCACAATATAGCATTATTTCTTCAAGACGTAGACGCGTTAATTCGATCGTATTTATCCAAAACACTTGTATGCTGTTTTCGAACTGATAATTTTGGTCGGACAATAATAAATTTTGGCATAAATATTTTTAACAAATGATTAACGAGTTGAATGAATTCATGGTGCATTATTCGATGTGCATTCATTAATTAAATGATCATCGTGAAACAACAACATTTATTCATTTATACATTAATTTTCCACTGGACCTCGATAATTACATCTTTATATGTAATAGTGAGATTATGAGGAGCATTTCGTGTGTGAGATAAGAAATGAAGTTAAGTTCAAGAATGATTTCTGCCGCTTGACAACATGTTTTACATACATTTATATGCAAAATTATTTATGTTTTAATAGTCTTCAATTACCTTATTTGCTATCTCATATTTTTAGCATAAGTACAAGACACTAAAATGATTTATGTACATATTTCAATTAGAGCTCACCGCCGTTTTTCCGCCGAGACGCAACACGGGATATAATTACACTAATTAAGAAAAAAATACGTTGAATATCACCTTGACATTCCTGTTATAATCCGGATTTGTTAAAAATTAATATGTATGTCCTTTCGAGATTAATTTAACATTTGTGATGATTTAATACATGCACCAATAACGTGATGCGTTCCGGAACGATTGTTAGGTGTGACAGTGTTTCCGCACGCTGAACATTAAGGGTGTGAAATGTGTGAAGTGGTTACTTAACTTAACCATTGGACCACTTTAAGAACACGAAATTCTGAGTCTTTTTAAATAACAATTTTATTTGTTTCAACATAAAATTTACATTTAGCACTTAATTGTAAACTTAACGAATCAATTTTTGATGTTTTTGGCAAGTACCTGTTGTAATCCATGCATATTCTGTTCAATCAGATTTTTCTCAATTTCATAATCTTCATTGTGGTCCTCTCTATTTTTTATATCATTTGAATATAAATTAAGATGAATTATCATTTTTCGTGGCTGTTGCATCTTTTTATTGCCCAAGTTCGGCATCGAGTCACTCGAAAGGGCATAGTAATGTTCTTTCTTAGGATCATTTGCCATAGGAAAGACATTTAGTGTCAGAGTTAGGGCACGTGTATTTTTAGTGGCTTGCCGTTCATACTTTGTCGACTCGTGCGGCTGCATTGTCGGTTGGTTTGGTGTTGGTCCAGTCATTTCTTTCCACACGGGTGGAGCAAATCTCAAATTTGCAGTCGCCAGTAGATTAATATCACTGGGATCTTTTGGTTTATACGGATAGAAAGGGTCGTGCGAGGCGCTATGCAAGAATGGCTTCAAATAATTTTTCTTGTCAGTGGGCATTAGGAATCCAATAATATCTTGGATGTTATGAGGTGACCGTTGCTGTGATCCAATGTTGTAGTTTTGAAGTTGGGCATAAGTCACGCCTGTTGGCTTCGGTTTTGTCGGATGGAAACTTGAGGGTGTTGGTCCTCGAAAATTATTGACAAATGGTCTCGGTGGATATTTAGCTACTGACGAACTCAATGTTTCAACACTTGCCGATTCCAGACTTTCTTCCGAACCATTCCGATCCATTCTGTTGATAATTCCTTTGGTGTTATTTGTTGGTGTTGTCTGACTATATGCGTTGAAATGATTATCGGTTTTCAGGATTATTATCAAATACAAAACCTAAAACAGTACAAACTGGTTTATTTAAATGCATTGACATGATGGTAAACTTACAATAAAAAATATTATTCCCAAGATGGTCACAACAATCACAAACTTTGTCGTAGCGGTTTCTCCATTTGAGTCATCAACATTCAAATTTAATTTTGACACTTTCGACTGCTGCTTCTGACGATTTTGCATTTTGCACAGCGACTACGACAGCTTGAGAGACGCGCAAATACTAAATATTTGACTTGTTTAAAAAATAGTTGTGACATGCCGAGAGTCGTACCTAGAGCATGAAAAGCGTGACAATAGTGAAACATTTACGGTTTCTAACTTGCACACTGGCACACTAAACAATAACGAAGGTAATTGCTTAAGTGCTAGTTTCATCTTTTTTGCTCACAACACAGCAAACCATATATGTAAGATATGTAATATATATGCAAATTATAATTAGTTTGCAATCCAAGTTTGGTTTTTCAAATTAAAATTTATTTATTATTTATTTCAAAA
>JAODGE020008687.1:0-19935 GCA_027574965.2 Ecitophya simulans
CAATAAGTTGAGGAATTTGCGAATAATTGACTTGGTATTTGTTTTATTATGTGCCACTTGTCACTTTAGGGATTTAAAGAAACCATTTTTCTGGTTATATTTGAATGAGCCAGATAGTGCAAAATACATAAAATAGCAAATGGGTATTTTACAGTAAAATGTTCTGAGGTCTGAGAAATTTACATGCACCGAAATATACTCTTGTAGTTCGTAATTGGTTTCACGTGTTACAGAGTTTGATAAATAAAAAAAAATCTGGTTATTGAAAAATTGTTTTGTGTGTTAAAACATAGCGGCGACGCAATAAAATACCAAACGTTAGTATTTAATATTTAAAAAGTTTAAGTTTAAAAATTATTTTTAAAATTTATTTTAGCCAATTCGAAGATTTATTATTACTACTGGATAAATATGGATGTTTTTTTGCTTGGAAACCAACTTATCTTTAAATTGTAGACCTGTTCTAAAAAACAATGCTGTTTGTTTGGCGTCCCCTTTGGCTCGTCGTCCTCACTGTACAGCCACAGTTTTCTGAATCACCCCTGTCGTATCATCCGNTGCCCCGTATATCTGCGTGAAAGCAATTACACAATGAGCAAATTTAATAATTGCCAAGTGAAAAATTGGATGAGTAAATGGCAGGTATGTGCTGAATGAAAGTGGATGAGCGCCGCGGACGAACGCGAATGTCTCAAGTGCGCTTAAATGTTTAACGTTCCGCCAAAAGAAAGATTGGATATTTTGATATTGAATTCTTACAAGGTTCTTTACCTCTCACGAAAGAGGATACTTATTGTGCGTATTTTCATTATTTCATATTTTAGGTTATGAGTCTTCTTGTGAATGTAAAGTGCGCAAGTTTAATTAATTTTCATTTGTTCATGTTTCAACTTTCCAGATCACGGGAAATTAAATATGTGCTTTAATATTACTTTTTGTTTTAATAAAAAAATGCAAAACATTTTCTGACCTGTTCACGCATGCAACTTCTAAAAACATCTATTATTACGTCTGTTATTTAGAGTTACACTTAGGGTATTATTGAATCGCAATTGTTAATTGGCGCAACTGACAATGAGATTTTCCAAGTTGTTACTTACATGCGAGGGCCGTTTAATAAGCAACCAAACGTTTGCGTGGTATTGACAAGCATTGCTCTGTGACGATAATGATGATATTCGAATTTCATTTGATTCGAACGCACCAAAGCGTAAAGCATGGTCACAGTGTTATGGATTTGATTGCCGAAACTAGGATCCGGGAATGGTCTCCGGCTTTGCATTCATTATCCTACGCAGCGTGCAACAAGAGCCGAGTACTAAGGATAACGAGGGGGAATTGAATTGTTTCGCAAAGTTGACGTCGACGAGTAGATACGCTGAAATACAAACATAACATGGCAATAATTTCATGGAAATTAAATGTTATTATAATTATGAATATAATGGGCATGTCGGTATTTTTAGAAAAAAAAGACGAATCTCTTGTAATATAAGGTCTGGGGTATTACACTTTTTATTAAAACGATTAGCAAACAAAACCAATCCCTCTTAATATGGAAATGGATAGCTGATAAATTATGAAGCTGTAATAAGTGATTTTCATTGTCTATACGTCTAAAATATTACCGTTCAACATTGTTCAAAAAAATATATTGGTTATTTGTCATAATTTCGTCTTGTCATCGTTAGCTTACCCGAATTCAATTTAAACCTTTAACACAATTTTTTATTATTTTGTTATATAACAAAATTATTAATCCGTAACACAATTTGCTAGATAATTTGCTAAATAAATCATAAACAAGGTTGACAGAAAAGCAATAATTGGAAATAAAAAAATAAATAAATGAGATTGTTCCATAACTTGCATTCAAATAGCATCAATCTTTCGTTTTTCGGATTTCCTTTCTTCAATTCAGTATACTTGAGCGCTCCATTTCAAATTATTTCCTAAGAAAAATATACTGACTTAATACAATGATTTAATGCAATTTTTAAGTCAAAAATTATATTTCCGTACAAAATTGATTCACCATAATGTCATATAATATTTCAGTTACATTAGCTTACATAAACTTTTTAATATTTGTAGCCGTTTTAGAATGAAATAATGTGACGACGTTTTAGAAAAATTATGCATTATTAGCCAAAATGCATGCGCGCACCTCCTGCATTTACCCTCATCAAATTTAAACAAAGAAGACACGCTAAAACAGGTGTGGATGAAATATAGTCGAATCTTGGTTATGAATTTTGTACAGTACTTTTTCAACTATAAAATTGTTTGTTTTCCTAAATATGCGCGTACTATTTGTTCTTTTTATCTGACCGTACATTTAGAGTAGTTTCAGTAATTAAAAATTTTATCATTTAAATTAAACTGATGTTAGACCATGACTTTCCACAGACAACCTTTATTTTTCACGTTTGCAAGCTGTGGCAAATCTTGTTCTATTATGCTACTGTTGTTACTATTAACGATGCAGATCAACAACACCTCGAAAACATCGTCTACCGTGGCGTTCAGTTAACTGCTGTAACAAAGATCTAACTCATTGTCAGAGTTTGAATGTGCCGTGGTCGAAGTTAAACTTCTTGCTCTTGCTGGGCTGCGTTTTGTTCTACAAGCTGGTATTTAGTATTGTGGTGGATTAGACAATAACGTTAAAGTGAAAGTCATGATAGTGGAACATTATATAGCTGGTATACCAATAACTTTAAACATTAAGTTAAGATATACAAGTAATCCAATCTATGTTTTGAAAACTTTGATATATTTTACAGGATATATGCAAACTGTATAAAAAATAATCAATTATAGCGTGTTCATTTAAATTGAAAATATGTATGAATTTTTAAAATAGAAAACACAAACTGTGTATCATATTTTAAGCCCAATCAGACGACGACATGAAAAACTTGAGAAGGGACTACAAACACATGGCAGTAAAACAAGCAAAAAAACTAAATGGTAAATCAATTTAATAGTAGGTGATACGAAGAGACTTTAAATGAATCGTGAAAATTGCCAGCAGCTAAACGGGTAGATTTAAGGTGGGCTTGCAAACGTGGATTTGGTCTTTCAACATTTTCACTCTGCCTTGCAGCTTCACCCCAAGTTCTGCTGCTTGGGCGTTTTCATGCATATAATTCGCATGCAAGTCACGAACGTCAGCCAATATAAAAGCGAGGGCATCGAAGGCTTGCTGACAATGATGCCAGACAAAGCTTTGGCTCTAACAGTTTAAATTTTTACAATTTGGTATTGATTGATTTAAATTGAAATTGCTGCCTGTATTTTATAATTAATGTTATTTACTATTGAGGTATTAGTACGGAAAAATATCCTACAATTTATTAAAAATAAAATAAATAATATTTTTTTGCATGATGCATAAGCGCAATCATAACCAACTTTAGTTAGCATACTTAACGTAATCTTGTTATCTAGAAATCTTTAATTTCCTCACCAATGAAGGGATGTAGTAAACGCTCTCTGCTCTGAAATGATGCTTATTTAAGGGAGGGTAATGCTTTTGATTCACTGATAACACGTCAAATGTTTGTAACCTTCATCAAATTTGATTTATTGCTCATTGACCAGTTTCTGCAAAAAAATAAATGAAGATAGATTTGAGCACAAAATCATGTTGGCATTATTTATTATTAATGGTAATTTATAATTTTTCATTTGTTGAATTTTCTTAATTTGGTCCATTGTACCAGATGTTAACAAACGATATTACATTTGATATTTGATGAATATCATTCAATCACAAGTGATTGTATTTATATATGACGTTGACTCTAAATGCATCAATAAAATTGTTATAAATATTTATATATCTTAAAAAAATGTACAAAAACATTTATAACTTAATTAGTCTAATTATTTACTTAATGTTAAATGTACATAGTTACAGCTTTTAGAATTAAACGTTGATTATTCGTCTATGCATCTACACAATAATGATAGTATAGCATTGATTAGCTTGTATTTGTATGTATGTTGTATAAATAGTAATTTTCTGCGGTCTAAATATTCGAACGATGTTTATAATATTACATATTTACAGTAATAGGAAGTAGGCAATTATAAATTGAAGGTAGTTTATAAAATCTTAGCTTTTAGTTGATTATGACAAATTCACATATGTGTTAAGATTTCGTTTAATTGATATGGTTACAATTCTTTTCAGTTTGTTTACCTCACATTTTTAATATTCATACATTTAAAGTTTAGTATTTTGATAAAAGTATAGTTTTGGAGCAAATAATTTCTATTATAAGCTCTAAATGGAATATAAATAATCCAGGAGAAGGCACTGGAATAAAATAATGTATACAATATGATCAATCATAACAAAAATATCATAGCAAATGTCTTTCAGAATTAAAATATGTTTTATCATTTGATTGTGTTTATCTTTACTGTACAAATAATTATGGATTTCTCATTATGATTAAAAAGCAATGCCCATTATTGTTATCAATAAAATAAGTAAATGCACAATAAGTTTGGAAATTACCAATTATAACAATCCGCAACACCGCAATTAAAAATATGTTCGCAATACATTTCCACGAAATATCCTATCACAAATTAAAATATTATTTTAAACACATTAATTAAATTTGAAATTTGTAGATTAATTCATATAAAACAAATAAAAACTCTAGTCGAGTATTAGTCTGATATTTTCGTTAATTTTCACATCTGTAAAGTTGTGGTTTAAAACAAATTACTTAAAAAATAACTGTCCATCAATCAGTAAAATCGGTAAATTATATCAATTGGTAGAAAGCTTCACTCTTATTGCACTTTTACATATTTTTTCCATCAATATAATTTAATTCTTCTTTTAGATTAGCTAACTAGCGATTGTGCCAACAACATAATGCATGATCTACGGTATTATAATTATTATTGTCAAATGTATATTTGTGTCTTATTCGTCTTTTCATTTAGTGCAGGTCACGTCAAAAGTGTAAAAATGCCTTCATTTCATTACAGCAATGTGCATATGATGTAATTTACCTTGTTGCTTTAAGTGATATTTGTGTTACGCTTTAGTTACACTAGTCACTACAATATATTACACTATTTGTTTGTATCCTTTGTTAACGGTATACTTATTACGCTACGAAGCTGTGCGTAAATCGTTTGCAACCTTCTTGACAAGATATTTATACACATCGTCCGGTTGAAATCCGATAAAATTAATGCAGATCGGGCGTATAGCCCAAGTTCTTCCGTTGCAGGAATAGATGAATCTCTCGAAAGTTGGGGCGATCCGACTCGTTTCGTTGCCAGCACTCGCACATCAGGTCGAATATCTCCTTCGGGCAGTTGATTGGCACACTTAATAGCATCTGAAATTAATTGGGAACAGAACATCGTTATTAAACACGTTTTAATTAATGTCTCTTTGTGTGCTTTTGGAAATTAATTGCTTATTGTTTTATTATTCATGGTACCTAAATGTACTCTGTCATTTACGTCCATGCTCTGGTGCCTAGCGTCACATTTATCATTGAGTACAGATCATTTGTTTTAAAGAAAAAAGGTTGCCCTTTTAAAGCAAATGCTCGAAGGCATATTAAATTACTGTGTTGTGGCCATTGTAAAATTCATACTATATCTTTATAGTTTTAAAGTTTTAGCAAAAATTAATTTGTAAACTAAAACAATGGTTAATGGCACAAGGTGAACTCACATGTTTGCTATTCTTCTGATAGAAATGAGTGACATTTTCGATAACCTTCTCGTCGCTTAAATCTTCAAAAGGCTGCTCCCTGGCGAACGTCAATATCTCCCAGAGCGTGACTGCAAACGACCACACATCGCTTTTCGTTGAATATTTGCCCTGAAAATAGAACCGTGCGACGTGCTACAGAATAGAGTAAAAAACGACAAAATAACAACAACAAAAAAGTAATAACAGGCGCTCTTAGTTTGACCAATTCACGGTTGTTGGTGGTGAGTATTAGTTAATCGAAGCAAATCGAACCAAATCGGACTAATCGGGAAAGCAGTCGAAAATCAGAGGTTTGGGGCCATAAGAGAGTAAGAAAGTACGGAAGTGCATTAGACGATCTCGGGTGGGCCCAATGAACGGCGATTGGATTACGCAAAGATTGGACTCCGGTCACAAAGTGGAAAGTTCTCTACTTACCAGCAGCACACTTTCCCAAGCCATCCAACGGAGCGGAAGAGGTCGTCGAGTACCATCGATTGGGACACCGTCGACGATGCCGCTCGCGATTTGACAATAATCATGTGCGTATGCTTCTCGATAACCACCTAGGTCGCTAATCTTTATCTGATATCGCGGACTTACCAAACAATTTCTGTAATTTAAAAATCATAAATTTGTCAATATATTTTGACACTTAGTATGTGAGCACCAATGTGGTGTTATAGTGCACGACTATTAATTTTCTATCCCGTTAATTATTTTATAAATTTATACGGGCAAATTATTTCCGATGAACAAAGCAGCGCAACCCATTAAAATAAAATTTTGCATTTCGCCTGTCGGAGAACCATAAATAAATCAGGCAATTAATAATTGCAGGGTGTAAAACGAAATGAAATTGGGGTTGCGCTGCAAAGTTGTATAGTATTGTCGGGAAGCGAATTGTCAAACGACAAGTTTACTCCGTGAAGGAAAACGTGCGCGCTGAAAAGCGGAATTTTAAAGCACTAAAATGGGCAATTAAAGAAAGAAAGGGGCGCGTTTAAAATAAATAAATAAATTTTTTCGTACACACCTTTTGTCTGCAGTTTGAACAAAGAATAGAAAATTTCTCGCTATAATTGCCCAACGGCTAATTTTCTGCTTTATTAGAAATTCAATTTTAGCTGACTAGCTCGCTAATTTGCGTTCACCTCAAGTCAACCACTTCGAGGCGACCCTCCTTCTTTCTTAGAAAATTAAGTTTTCAATTAACCAAGTCATATTTATGTGCGAAGGGATGGTTGCACAAAGAAGTAGCTAGAAATCGTACTCAGCAAGCAACCAGCTTGTCACGACATATTTGCTCCCCCGCCCTTACTTTTCGCGTCGCACACACGCGGTGTGCAAAGAGGCAGTGCGCGCCCAGCGGCGGTTGGCGACGGCGCAGTAACCGTTCGAGACGAAATCCTTCGCTCGTAAAACGCAAGCGTATTTTAATTACCCGACATTTGTTTTATAAGAACCGGGGCAAACCATTTTCGCTACTAATAACTCTTGCCGAACTCTTGGGCATAAAACGACCATAGACTGGTGGTAATGGAAATGCACGTTCAACTCTCGTCAACCAAACTCTCAAAAAACAATTTCAAAGTAACCTCCGATAAAACATATACTAAATAATTTTTTTTGTAATTGTAATAATTGCACTAAACAGTTTGGAATATGCAATGGTTTACCTGGATGCCAGATCCTTGTGAACATATCGGTAATTCTCCAAACACTTCATCCCGGAAGCAATTTGCGTCGCCATGTACACCAAACATCCGTAACTGGAAAACAAACACTTGAGTCAATCACTTCCTCCTATCGACAGCGCAGACACCATGTCCCAACCCCAGCAATTACAATCAAATAAACTCAGTTCATCAAAGTTCAAATTCGAACAGTTTGCAAAGACAAACAAGCTGCAATCTCACTTGCAAAATCAAAGGAGAACTTGGTAGCGGGTTGCTGAAGCTTACCTTAAAGTATTAGCACCTGATGTCAGAGGGGTGGTAGTTTCCGCAACGTGTTCTTGGAGGAATTGACACAAATCGCCCATTTCAAAATACTCTCGCACGGCACAAATCGGCTGGACGTCTAAGCGACCGCCGAGAAGTTGCGCTATATTTGGATCTTTGAGACGTGCTAACGAACGCACTTCCGTTGCAAACTCCTCGGCTAGCGCCTCTACTCGTAGCGAATGCACAACGACAAGTTGTGGATCTTCGTATGCTTTTTGCATTTTGCACAGGTGGTAGTCGCCAAAGCGACTTTCACCCAGTTTTTCGATTATCTGTAATTGGTCGTAAGGGACCATTTCTACGACGACGTCTTCTAGCTGGGGCTGCTGATGATCGGGACTGAGCGGTAGCAAAAAGTGCCGACTCAATTTCGAACGCCAAGAATCTGATGGCGTGAGTGGTGGCGATTCCATGTTGAGATTATCGCGTATGTCGTCTGTGGCGTAGTAGCCGCTCGGAGGAGGTGGAATGGGTGGCGCCTTAGGCAAGAAGCTGTGTATGGAAGGCGTTGCGTGCATTGACGACGAGGTGAAATCGCGCCCCAGGTGCGGCGTCGCGTAATCCTGGCAAATAACGTCAGGAACTTCTAAAATTATAAATGTAACAAGTTGTAACGTGTTTTACAAGTCGATCTTCTTTTATTAGAAAATTTATTAAAATGAGTTTGGAAACCGTAGTAAATTTGGCAAATATCCGACAATCAGTTTATTAGGGATTGTTTGAGTGGCGTGCTTTATCTGTTTGCATAAAGCGTCGAGCACGTTTACGCCGAAGTAAGAGCAAACACACTCCGACGTTAATCCTACGCCATTGCGGGTCGTGCAATCAGACAGGTGGAATTAGAACTTGCCAATATCGTTAAAACGACAAACCTGTGAGCTTCCAGCCGACACACATAAAATCTCGAAAACGTAAACGATTTAAATAGCTGTCACATGCCTGTATAATCCGGACTGTGTGCATGAAGCTGCGAAAGGCGATGCTCACGCAGCTGCTGATGCGGTTGAGAAAATTGTTGCGCTTGGGGTTGTGCGGCGGTATATATTGGCCGCAGACTTTCTTGGTACAGCGCTTCCTTATCACATTCATCCATCTGAACACACAATAAAAGATCTTACATGTCGTTCCTTCGAGTCAGCATAACCGTAAAAGTTAAGCTCGCAAATTCTATTTTAAATTAAACAAGATGGTGTAAAAATGTTAATGGGGACTAAATGTCTTGTCGCATGCTGGGCGCGCAAAGGGACAAAAACAAAGTATGTACATTAAACTATTAAATAAAAGTTAACAGGAAGGATACGCTGCGCAAGTAAAGAAAGATGGGCGGCGGCAAAGAAAAGAAATCTGTCGGGTGATAAGAACGTGGCACGACACGTTAAAATGCAACCTGGACTCGTTATCTTAATAGCTCTCTATTGTGTAATATCAGGGACCGAGGTGGCGCCCTTAAAGCGGAAATTAACGCAGTTTGCCCTTCCCTTTTTTGCGATGTCCTTCTCGTTTTTGTGTGCGCAAGAAGTAACCGACTCCGGACGATAAAGACGCCCGGGGTCGTGTAGATTTGCACGACAAAACGTAAAGTAAATGAAAAGCTCGCAGAGGTAAAGAAAGAACGCGACCGCTACATATTTGTTACGCTTTTCCTTTGCACCCAGACTGCTGATGATCGTGTTGATGATGTCATGGGGCGGCCACAGACATGTTTGTTTACGACGCATGTCTGGCCGTTGGAAAAACGACAGACGCAAACAAAGGAAATTAAGAAGCGACTGGAAATACTAGCAGACTCTAGGTTGTTAGAAGGTTTGGTGTACCTTGTGATCGGCATCGTAACGCTTGATGTCGTCTCGCTGGATCGTCGTCGCACGGGCGGCGTTGAGTTTGATCCGTTGATTGCGAAAGACAATGAAGACGATTGCGGCGACTAGCAGGAGAATGACTACAGTGAGCACGCCGATCACAAAGCCGATGTACGGCTTCGTTTCGTCACCACTTCCGGCCATATTCGCATTGCTTCCGCTCGCGCTTCCGCTTGGATGTCGATTAAAGTTCGTCTTCGCTGATATTGTTTTCACCTCGTCTCTCTGTAACGGGTACTCGCGGCCCTGATCTTGATCGTCGTCCTTGTATTGAGTGTGTTCGCCCACGTAATTGTGGTCGGGCACATTGTACTCTGACTCCGGTATCGTGTCCTCTTCGCTGGTTGTGTAATTTCCGTTCACCACCACTGCAAAAAGACGCGCAATCGTGCGATGAATCGACGTGAGATCGCAATACCAACGACAAACTACCGATTTATATAAGCCCGTCGATTTTTGCACGACCGACGACGTAATTAATTACAAAATTTGCATCGATCAAAAGCTAAATACGGTTGCACAGTAAACAGCACTTACTGCTGCCGACAGTGCGGCTGGTACACACCGTCCGACGCTTAAGTTGGAAGGTAAAATCGATGGGGCAGTCGCGCAGCTAAGCAGCATAAGGGACTCTCCATGCTTCAGACAGATTTGATTTATTTGATGGAGATTAATGCGAGCGTAACGATTTACCATTTTCGACTGCAGCCGCCCGAACAACTGGCCCGCCAACTTCGAGTACTGAAACTTATTCGACGAGCTCGAAGTGGTCGTGCATGGCAGTGGTTTGGCATTGGCGGCGAATGCATCCGAGCATAACAACAAATCCTCCGTCTTGCTTCTACCGCTCTTATTTTTAGACCATTTGGCCATATTGGAGGGGCCGAGCTATCGAATGGCGGAAACAATCGTTCATTTACCTATTCGATTTGTGAGTTCGTTGTAGAATTGGAATTCTACTTTCTGATTATTATTTTCGTCATTTTCTGATTTTTATATTTTTCGCATGACACGTTTTATGTTCGCTTATTTATTGGTATATTTAGAAAGAGTAATACCAAAATGTTTCTATTAACAAGAGTAGGTAACTTACTGGAATCAAACGATATTTCACTCAGAAGTATCCAACGAGATGCAAAGTACAACTGCAACTTGATGAACTTCCCGATGCGATTGTGCAGCTTTATAGTGACGTTACGAGCATGCTCGAGCACTAAATCCGGCATGTATGAGAAATGCACTGGTTCGCCATTATATACGTTTCCTCCTATACTAATAAAAATCTTTGCGTGGGAAAACACCTGCAAATTTAATTAAAATATTAATAGTGTAAAAAGATACCGTGGATATTTTTGAAAACTTAAAATTCAGAGCACCTGTTATACAAAATAAATTGTTGATTAACTAATTTACAATCTTTTTTTCAAATTGATATGAACGTTCCAAAAGAAGAAAACTACATTGTATTGTCAGAGATTTGTTACTTTTTCGTGTGTCTATTGTGTACGTTTTGTGTCCCATACAGAATTTGATACTTTTTCGCCTTTTTTCGGCTGAAACGCTTGGCATGTTTATGGGCAAGACTGTTGCCTTACAGTCTGATACAATTCGGCCCCTTTTCCACACCGCGTCTTGGTATTTTTGTTTTTCCATCTTATACGTTTGGCTTATATAGTTTTCCTCGGTGGCGCGGAATGGCTGAACATTACATCGACGTAGTGGTGATAATACAAGAAGAAGGAATCGCACGATAAGAATGCACTCATCGACAAGGTGAGCAACGCTAACCGTGTGTGCGCACACGTTTGTATGCGGTTATTGCGCGAAAGCATGGAAATAAATAGAGATAAACGTAATACCTGCACGTCCTTGGTGAATAGGTTGTTCGTGTGTAGGTGTGCGGCGCTGAAATTTCGTACTTTATCGAATTCGAAAGCTAATTCCAAGGGATGTCCTGCCCAGCCGGCCGTGTCGTTGCGCCATCCAACCCATTCATACGCTGGAAAATTGAAAATTTTCAACGTTTCACCACACGACATTCTTTTATGTATCAGCGCGTAACCTAAAATTGTTACTTTCCCGTTGTCCAAAAGGGTCCTGAGCGAGAATGTCATAAAAACGGTGCAACAAAAGCGATTTAACACATAACCTAGCGGAAAGTTACGCCAATCGAACTCGTTCGATATTGCAATGAACAGGTAAAGGGTCGTAGTACATAAAATACATATATCTACGGAAGATATTATTATTACTGTGCCAAACTGATTTTTTGTCGATTATGCTGTTGTCGGCGAGCGTGTGAAAACAGTATTGGTGTTTCATTCAATGAAAAATGTTGCAGCTTTATTGTTCTAAATGAGGAGCACAAAAACGAAACCATACTGATTTAAGATTTTGTATTGTGATGTGAACAATTAGTCTACGTAGTAATGTTGCAGGCTCATAAACTGGTATACAATAATATAAAAACACGTTTACTTTTTATAATATTTTATCGTTGGATTGGCACATTAATGCATTAAAAGTCGATTTACTTTTATAAAGTATTAAAGATTATATATAAGCAGTCAGGTAAACGAGGCAAATAAACAAAAAATAAAGAAATGTGTTCGGTGACGCTCATGCGGTCGGAAAGTTCAAGCTCAAGGTTATATTTTTACAAACGCAGTCTGGACAACTTTCTTTGAATACGAACGGCGCGGCGTATAGCAAAGCAATGATGTTTTATATACGGTGTTTTACGTTGTATTGATTAACAATTGCCGCAGGACAGCATGTAATGAAAATCAACCAACATTTATTATTCATTCTATTGCCTATTCCCAATTAGAGTTGCTATCCAGTGTAATAAACGCAATATTCAAAATATATTTAGAACAAAATTGCGTTTCTGCTGGAGCCAACAAACAAACCTTTCTCCCATGTCTCTTTCTCTCACCTGACGACGGAAACTACAACGAAAAGCTTTGTCATTTTATTTTGGCGCGGATTTGGCAAATTCCGCGCAATTGGGCCATGGCGGCAATTAACTGCCAAATATTCTATCAGTGTGACAGCAGCACGCACGCAAGAAAATAGTTGCCCATGTACGCTGCAAATATCATGTTTCCTTGTCATCAAAATTCTTTACGCATCGGATTACATCGCAGTTTTAAATTAGGTGAGCTGTTATAGGGATATATGACTTTTACTCTGCATTCAAATGCTCAGTTAATTTTAATTAAATCATATATAGTGTTTAAGGTGAACATTCATTCATAAGTTTTGCAACTATTTAAAAAAATGATCAAATATTTTAAATAAGCGCAAGGATAGTATAATATATTATAAACGGCCGTGCTAAACTATTGTTATTCAAAATATAATAAAAAGGTTTTTTTTATACCACTAGCTTTTTCTTAGAAATTTTGAAATCTCCAATAAATATTACAAAAACATATTGGATCCACTAACCAAAATAATATGGATAATATGGCAAATTGATTTTTGTACTTTTTGTCATTGAATGTACCACAGACCCACTGTGCCTCATACGTTCTCAACTCGTTGCAGGTTTCTTGCTGACGACGCCGACGCCATTACTGCACACAACTAAGCAGCTACCGAGAATCTGCTTCTCCGACCTCTAAGCACGCGTTGGGGCCGTGGTAGTTAATAGTGTTCCGTCGCCCCAGACCAGTGTGCGTCGGAGTAACATATTGACAAATGAAATTGAGTGCTGTTGTTTGCCGTTCAAGTTGTTAACGCGCCTGCACCGTGTGTTCGATCCTCCTTGCTGCTCTCCAAGTGTCTGTCGTGACAGGCTGGCGCGGAGGCGGGCTGGTATCGTGCGAAGCCGAAACGATTCATGGGTCTTTAACTACATTTAACTACTCTAGCTGCCGACACGATGGATTTGTTTTGGCACGAAGCGCGACGCGTTTCCACCAAGCCAAAACGTTTATTTTGCTCCGACGCGGATGCTTTATGTGTTTTGCATTCGGATGTGGATAATGAAAATTTCATCCTCTCTATTTTTAGCATGGTCCGATATATTGAATCTTTTGCGAAGTCTGCACCATCTCCGCCCCCTGGGTTTGAATTTGGCACGTCGGAATGCCGGTGCCATGCACGTAACATTTGTCTCTATGTTTCAATATTTCGTTTACGATTCGTGCACGTGTGTCGCTCAGTCCGTACGGTAGGAGTGCGCAGAATAAAATCGCCATTGCTGATGGCCCACGGTGACCGGATGGCGCCACAGGACAAAAGATTACAAAAGACGCGATTCAGGATGCAATGGGAAACGCGCCAGCGGCGCGAACAAACAACAAACGCTACAACCGCCCACACGGAGTTGGCGAAGGGAAGTAATATAAATGTAAATCGGGTCACCGGCCCTGCACTCCGACGAGTGTACCCCACACCTTGACCTCCTGCCCCTTAGCAACGCTGCAGCGCGCCCGTTTGCAGTTCGGACAGTTTAAGGCACCTTACCTTTGCCATGACCCGTGTCTAGTCTGAAATTGTCCTGGCCTTTGCGTCCGTCTACCAATTGTCCCAGGCCGTACGTCAGCATGCCACCTTCCTCTTTGCCGTCGTAAGTTCTGTCTGATAAATCCATCTCCGGACCGCGTTTCAGTCCTTGTGGTCCCGAATAGCTGATTAATCCATCTGCAACAGCAAATTGAATGTGAACGAAAAAAGATTTGCCGAGGGACAATAAATTCAAGGGTTGGCATCTATATTTAAAGAAAGGAGTATATTTTGAATCATGCATGACGGCGACCTCTGTCGGGAAAATCTCCGGTTACTTTATCTCCGGGCCGCTCGACATTTATATTGGCACCCTCGCGGCCACAGTAAATGATTAATAGTCGCTAAAAGGTTGATTAATGAAACAAGCACACAGACATCTTCCAACGAGTAATTAAGCATCAGGTGCTTATTTAATAATATTTAGGCATTCTATAACTAAAAATCTTTAGCATGAGAATAAATAAAGTTGAATTACGCATAGCTTTGCAAACCAAAAGAAAGCAAAACATAAAACATGAAATGAGTTATTCTTCAAACATTTTTTATTAAAAATAATACTCGGCAAAAGACTGCAAGTACTTTTTGCATGAATGAATACTTAGGGTGAGCATCAGACGCTGACTTAGTCTTAGTTGGCAAATCGGGAATAATATATAAAGATAATAATTTCTATTGGGCTTTGAAAACAATAAAAGCAATATGAGCTAAACGATGATGGCGTTTAGCAAATGAGTTACGGATGGCAAATGGCGCCCCCGACGTCGACGTCGTCGCAGCTATATTGAAGTCGTTTCGGTACTAATGCAGTAAATTAATTTATCGCCAACTTTAAATAATGAAAACTCTCCTTTCGCTCATATAACGATACCCACGGGGCGATAAGTTGGCGCAAGACGGGGACGGAATAAGGAAGGAGGCATTGGGTCGATGCCACCAAAGGATGAAATAGTGATGCAAACGCTACGCGTCGGTTTAAGATATTTTCCAGTCGTCCTGGTATTATACTCTCTAGTTTATGATATTTGCGGTGGCTGAGTCGAGGTGGCAAAAGAAATAAAAGATACACGAGGTTTTAGCCAGGTGAAGAAAAACTCGACCGGCGGCGGATTGAAAGTTTGAACGTATATTTCATTCTTTATCCTTGTTTGTGGAAAGTTTTTCGACTTTTTCACAAGTTTTCTGAAGGGTTTGTTCAGCGATATCCTGACTCTAGTGGAGTATAGAATGTAATTAAATGTTAGAAATACAATGGAATAATTTAGTTTGACAGATATATTAGCCCTATGAGAAACTGCGTTTCAATTGCGGTTTGAATCATGATGTTTTTATAACGTGTTGGTTGCGCTTACAATTTGTTTGAAGCGACCGCAACAACGCCAACCTCAAAATCTGTTTTAATTTTATAATATCGTTGCACAGTGGAAAATAGCCATAGTCGAGAGACACTTTGCATCATCCGACACCAGCGCGTGTTATGCTTGTTCAGTAGGATAATGGCCATACATAGCTATTATTCTGCTTGTACAAATTGTTTGTATAGCAACGGATTTTGGCACGGCACCAACCGACTAACAAAGAAATATTTTTATCCAAACGAAAAATTTGATTTGAGTTTGAGGGGAAAGCGCTTTGATTAAATTATATCGGTAGAGGCCGCAATTATGCATTATGATGAAGGGATAAAAGCCGCCTGCGGGCATAGGTAACGGAACATAACATACCTGTGGATTTGCAGCCGACTAATTCCACTCGCATGCACACCGTCCTGACATGATCGCTGTAGGGTAGGAGGCGAATTTTGGTGGCGATAACAGGCGGTTCTAATTTCTGCTCCACCACCGTGTACGTGTTGGTATTACCAGAGAGAAGCTGTAACAAAAAAGAGAATTATAGCAGGCGTTCTGTTTTACATGTTGCTTTATTTTTACCGCTTTACGCGCCTTTCTAATACAATGAGGTAATCTATCTTTTAAAAGGCAGAGAAAATTTATGTTTGCCAACGTTGAGAGAATATAAATTTTTTTTGCGCTTTTCTTTTTATTGAAAGCTTTTAATAAAACTCAGACAAACAACATAACAGATAAGGATTTATGTTGGAAAATGTGGAGAACGATAGCATATCCGCATGTTTGCTTAAATCATTTATATAATTTTCTGCAGGACGGTAGGGTACAGGCGTAAGCTATCCCTGGGTCCGTCCGTTCATCAAGAACCCGACGACATTTTACGCGTATCCAAGTATAATACGCTCAAATGCATACGTGTCCTCATACCCAGTTGGCTATTTTCATGCATTTTTGTTTGTGCAGTTAGCCCTTTAGAAGGTCCAAATGCAAATAGTGCTTTTGTAATTTTTCGCTCATTAGCACGTACGCTGCCGTTTGTTGTGTACACACAAAAACGTTATCATCGTTCGCACGACACCCGGCACAAAATAAAATAACGTATGTTAATAAGTTATGCTGATGTAGCTTCTTCTTAATCTTGAATGACTTTAATAACATTATTTATATTGAACTTGCCAAAATAGCTCTTTTTAGAATTTGTTGGTGCTTGGGACGTAAACGTAATAATAGTACCAAAATTCCGTTAAATTTTCACAAATCCACTTGCTCAAATTCACTGATTCTTAGATATTTTGGTGCGCTGATTACAAATTCGTTAAATAAATTGTCTAACACATCAAAATTTTCTACAAATCGATTTCTGCTTAAAGCGTTCGACAAAAAAGTTTATGACAAAAACGTTAAAAGAAAAAAAATTATTATTCGTCAAGAAAGAAACAACTTGCGCATTTGCAGGTTCTTCTCACTTGCTCCAACTCTGAACTAAACTAAATCAGTACAATATTTTGCCTCGATATCTTTCCGTTTTACTCTACACTACGCTTTGCAGGTAGAACCAGAGCCAAAACATAAAAAAAAATTTGCTTCACTTTTAGAATTTGTGCTACAATTCATGATTATTTTAATCAAATTGTAATTTTTAAGAATATTAAAACAATAACACTAACCCTATTTGGTCAAAAATTGTAATTAGTGACTTACGAAGTACACTTACGACCCTTAAACATCGTATTAAGTTTAAGTTCATTTAAAGCTTTGCTGTCGGTTGCTGATACAATTTTTCAAATTGTTATAAAAACTATATTTTACAAATCTCTTTGTATAATAACATTTTATATGTTTGGGCATACTGTTCATCAATTAAAAAGTACTTATAATCCGAGCAAAAAGTGACGCTTGCCGACAAGAGCGCAAACCCACTCGACTTAATGGTCATTTCATTTTACTGACTAAATAAAACCAACAAATCACCACATTCGGATGGTTTATGGTTAATCTTCATTAAGCGCAAGCCGACATTAAGGTTTTTGGCATATGGCAATTTCTACAACCACCAAATTCGCACATTACGCGCCGCACATGCACACAATGCAACTTTAGTATGGTGGCAGTTGAGGGTAAAATGCAAGATAGAATTCAATTGCAGAAGAGAATGAAGGTCATTTAATCCAACAAAAGTAACTTAGTTTATTACAAGATTTTCTAACAAAAAGATTTTTAATATACCTTGTTTATGTTTATTTCAAGTTGATAACAGTGGCGGAAAACACACTATTTTTACATGTCATACTGCTTCATTGGAACAGACTTTTTGCAAAAATTAATGCTTAACCAATTTTGGTAAACATATAGTAGTAATTAAATAATTGTTTTAAAAACTTTAAACAAGCAAATGAATAAGAAGCATTACTGTAAGTTACAACATGATGCAAAAACACCTCATATATGACCATTTAAAACCAAATTTTTTGGCTAATAACTCTTAAAAAATGTTTTTATTTTTGTAAAAATAAAAGAGAGTGAGAAATTAAACAGCATTTGAAGTTAAAAGCGTGTTAAACAAAACTTTGAAAATTTTTTTTATTATAGATTGAAAAAGAAACGTTTACGCTTGCGTGTTAAGTATGGCACCACACTGTATATATTCTTGATTTCATTATGCGTAGGTTAATGCGTAATTTGAATATGCAATTGTTCACTGTTTTCCGAGGGCATAAGGGTGGAAATGATATGGATGGAAGGGTAGCTTTCATCTGTGACAACCGGAAACTGAAACCCTGGTGTGGTAAAGCGGTTGGAACGCTCGTTGGAAGTTCAACCATTTCAACAGATTCTGGGATTTCCATTAGTGCTAATGGAGCTCATTTTATGCATTATGCAATTAATTTTTTGGAGTAATTTTACGAAAAATTTCGATATAAATCTTCCTAATTTTACAAAAAGTTTTAGTCATCTCTATTGCAATATATGACATAATTTAAACAATATACGTGTAAAACAATTAAGCACTATAAAAACAATTATATAAATTGTATTAATTAATTTATTAAATTAAGTTTTATATGGTTAACATTTTACTATTTGCGCATATAAAAAAATGTCTAGTTTTGGTAATAAAAATTAGTCGCGTAAATCGTAACTGTGATGTTGTTTATTCTTGTACCTATAAAAGAAAATTAACTTAAAAACTGAAATATATTTTATTGCCTTCTTTCAGCCACCATTGGCTGACGCCAGCTTGGTATGCATTTGCTGCAAATTTTATTGCCGCCCTAGAATGCGATAGAATGCAAGCAGTAACTCGATGGCCCTCTTCAAACGCGGCGGATAGTAAAACTAAAAGACTTTGAAGGCGAATTTATTTATGCGACCAGTGGAGCGCAAAGCGATTACGGATTCGAGGTTTCTTTAAGAGTCGTCGAGTCGGATTAGCCAAATCTGGTATTATTAGCGTCTCTAAGTAGATGCGCTGCTTCTGCGTTTGCTACCGACAACCGCGCCTTCCACTTCCGCTTTGCGCTTTTCTTTGCCGTCTTTATGTCTGCGATTTTCTCTTCTTTTCTATTGTCTGGTTGTTTACTACACTATTTGTTTCAAACAATTGCTTAAAACATCTATACTACGGTTTATGTAAGTTGAGTTGCATCATGGTAATGTGTTTCGCATTAGAAGAGTTAAACAATAATAAATTTTCTGAAACTTGAGTTTAAAACAAAATTTACTAAACTTGAATTAAGTTTAAAATATTACGCATTTGAAATTAAATGAATTAAACAAGAAAAGCTTATAAAACAGATTTACTAATAAGCAGTAGCTTTTGTTTTAGCGTAGTCTTTAGACTTAGATTTGCAGCCGACTGCCTGTCATTGCCGTTATTATTATATTCTTTCATTTTTCTTGAAAACTCTTTTAGTCTCGCAAAACGTTATTCTTTTAGTCGGATTGAATAACAAGCGCTGTCAGTAGTGCCGAACCGCTGGCCAGAATGTCACAAAAGAACCAATAAAAAGCAAAAATAAACCAAACGCATATATGGGTTGCGTAACGTGGAAAAAAAATACAAGACGTGCCAACGCGGCCCGATATTATTCCGACATTCGAGCGCAAACAACGCGGGACTTAACGGTCGTGCCCGGTGCCTCCGCCACCGGTCGACCGCGCCTCGCCGGTTCATGCAAACAGATGTTTCGTGCTTAATCCGTGCGCAAAAATCTATCGTAATACTCGTGCTAAAAAAATTGCAAGAAAATCTAAAGAGAACACTGTAAAACTTGAGGCTCGATGCTTTCCTCGACCCAAAGCCGCGAATAATATAAAAACACAAAACAACAAAAATTACATCCATCTTTTCAGCTTTAATTCGTGGCGGAAAACAAAAAAATTTAATTACAAATCATAAATATTTGTAAACGCGTTTATTATGAGCGCTGAAAAACATCGATCACTCGACGGAAATAAATTTTCAA
>JAODGE020008694.1:0-11392 GCA_027574965.2 Ecitophya simulans
GCTAATAACATAATAAAATTATGTTTATTTTCAACTAAACTAATTTACTGGTTTACTTGCTGCGCCAATGCACATCAAAACACCTTTGCACATTACCACATTTTTAGTCAAAACGAACACAACTGAAAATCTAATTTCAGCAATTGACAACATACTACAGTGCAAAAACAGATAAAGGGGCGTTTGTAAAGCTAAAATTGTTACCGCGATCAAAAACTGCGCGGTCAGAATAAACCGCTGCGGCTGTCAATGTAATCATTTTACTCAAATAACATGGTATAGGGAGTTTTGTTTTGTCAAATTAAGTGGACATGATTATATGATTATAATAGCGTAATTACAATAAATACAACACTAAGCAAAAAGCAAAGATTAAAACGATGACGCAAGACATTTGCAAGGGAGGCTGACAAGCGAATGCCGTTCGCCTGCAGACTCCAATTCCTCCCGAAGTGCAAACCACTTGACTTCATTTTGATCAAGGTGGTGCTGGTGGTATACCCTCCATTGTAGGGCGTCCTTTATAGTTAGTGTATACAATGCGTTAACAAATATTTTAAATGGCTAAAAAGGTGCTGTCAATGTAAAGCGTTTGCGCGTGGCTTAGCTCGTTTTAGTGCAAAATTCTACGATGTAATAATACAATTTTTTGAATTTGTTTTTTGTTTAGTTTGCATTTATTAAGTATAAGTTTTTGTAGAGTTGTGATAAAGCTTGACGCTATAAAGGTGCTATACATTCGCCTAGACAAATAATTGAATTTTTTTTATTATTAATGCTCATATTGCGTGTATTCTTCCGCATGACAATTATGTACAGGACAGTTCATTACAATGTAATTGTAACTAAAATTTTGAATTTTAAAAGTTAATAAAATTTACCATTTTGTACCCGGACTAGAATTATACCTGGAATTCACGAAGCAAATTTATGGACTGTTCAACGATTAGCCAAACTTTAATTAAAATTAAATAAGCCTACCAGGAATAAAAATAAATACCATTAATTGACAGTGAGATCAGAACACAATATGAGGCATGCTTATTTAATTCTCTTTGCTAAAAAATTAAACATATTCATTTTTTTGTCAAAATATCTATGTTTTAAGACAAAAACATTGATAGTTCCAAAAAATATTAAAACGTGAACATCGATATTAAATCGATTTTTTTCTGTAAAATATTGCTATCCCACTACTTAACAAACATATCCAATATTATTTTTATGTTTGGTAATGGACAATTAATTAGAAAGAGTCGATGCTTTGTGATATAAAAATGTTTTTTCTTTACCTGATTGTAAGTTTGTAAATTAAAATTAATATTTAGTGAATTAGCTCGCCTGATACCACATTTCAGACTGAAATAATTCCGTCAATTGTGTGAGTTTATTAAAAATATATATATTTATCAGGAATAAAATAAATACCCATTTAAAGTTAAGTGAATGGTTTACTTGCGTAAGCAATTACATGCTCTTCTTTAAAATCATTTTGTATAAGTACGGCTCCTAAACCTACACCAGAAGCATCTGTTTCAATAATAAATGGTAACTCAAAATTTGGGCATCTTAATATTGGCGCCGTTGACAGTGCTTTCTTCAGTGACAAAAATAAAGCTTCAGCTTGATCACTCTACTGAAATTTTGAATTTTTACGTAACAAGTTATTTAAAGGTTCTACGAGTGTTGCATAATCTTTTATAAACCGTCTATACCAAGATGTTAATCCTAGAAAACTCCGAACTCCGCGCACATAACGAGGCCTCGCAAAATTTAAAATTGCGGACACTTTACCCTGATCAACGTTTAAACCTTTCTTGTCAACAATGTACCCTAAGTACTTCAAATTATTATGACCAATTTGACATTTATTCTTATTCAATATCAATCCAGACTCTTTCAATTTTTTTAAGACGTTTTGAAGTAGAGCGCAATGGCTCTGGTAATCTGAAGACATTATTATCAAATCATTTTGATATGCAAAAACATTTGGAAACCTAACAATAATTTTTTCCACTACTCTGTAAGGTTGCTCCTGAGTTTTTAGCACCAAAAGGCATAACGTTGAAATGAAATAACCCACGACCTGGTACAATAAAGGCGGTAACCTCTTTACTCTTTTGGTCTAGTGGCACCTGCCAATACGCGTCTTTAAGATCTAATGAGAATATTACTTTTACGTCTCTTAAACAATCAAAAATATGGCTAACATAAGGCATTGGGTATGCGTCTGACTTCGTCACTGCATTGACTTTACGACGCAAAATCTGTAGTTTCCATCTGGTTTACGTACTATTACTACGGGAGAAGCTCATAGAGAACTGGAAGGCTCTACTACATTAAGTAATAACATCCGATCTAATTCCGCATGCATTATTTTCAACAAGTCAGGTGCAACAAGATAAAACCGCTGTTTGATTGGTTCTGCATTCCCCACATCAATTCTATGGTGTACATTCCGTATCCTCCCATGCTTACCGCTCATCTGCTCTAAATATTCGTCTGCTATATGGTCTAAATGCTTTTTACAATTTGAATCATCATGAATGCTTAGACTTTTGTTCACCACGTCATCTAGGATATCATCATAATCTAAAGTGGCTATTTCATCTAACGTCTGAAACCAATTCAACTCATCCTCTAACCTACTCATTAAATTAAAGGATTTTCAAATGTCAGTTCCTAAAATCACATCGTGTACAACATCTGGTACAACTAAAACTGTAAGAACATTTACTATACCGCCGTATCAAATCGGTATATCACATGTCCCTGTATTAGATGTACGTTACCACATGCTGTACTTATTTTATTTGACTCGTTAGTATTTCGAACTCTAATTCCATGCTGGCTTAACTCTTCCTGACATTTTTTAATAATTACCGTTTTAGTAGATCCCGAATCCAATAAAGCCTTATACGTTATACCCAAGATAGTAATTTGTACAAATGGTTTGTACAAATCATCTTTACTATCACTTAACGCATTTAAACCAAGTTGAACTTGTGCCGGATTACAACTTTCTTGTGGAGGACTAGACCGGTTCACGTCCTCCCTTGACCTTTTCCCGAACATTGTTTACAATCTTTGCGCAAAACATCGAACTGACCACAGCCAAAACACTTAATTCTTTGTTTAAAATTGCAATTTCTTCTACGTGACCGTATCTGTTAGAATTCAAGCATTTTATATCCAACCTCTAATGAACCTTCAATCTCTTACTAGGGCAAGTCTCTTTAATGATAGGTTTAGCCAAAGGTGGTTCAATTGTTACTTTACTAACTCTTTTGCTGTTACTGCTTCCAGACATTGGATAATTAAACTCTAACTAGGGACAAGCGATTAATAATTCATCGACCGAAATGATTACAGTCAGACCTAACGAGCGAATAAAATATGGCGCTAGGTTTTGACGAATAATTTTTAACTATTGTACTTTTAACGGTAGCGGCAGTAATCTTTTAAACAACACACGCATGCAGGCAATATATAAGCCCATGTAACTTTGTTTGCGTTCATTAATACTTTGCCATAGCTCAAGATCATAGTCACGTGGCAAGAATTCTTCTTTTAATTCAACTACGAACGTGTCCCAGTCTTGTATATATTCCTTTAATAAATCATAGACAGCCTGAAATAAATCTACTTTTGTTGCACTTCGCGCGACACGGAGTTCTCCAACGATCTTCAAAAACGCAATTACAGCATGACCATCCTCACCAGTGAAATAAAGACCCCATTCAAAAATTTTAAGTTTGCGCCGGAACATACTTGCATCCGTCTGATTTGTAAACGTGCGGCTATTACAATCTCGACCCGGAGATCGCGGATTCATACTGATATGTTCGCTTGGAGGTATCAAGTAATCAGAATGCGATGCTGCACTATCTGATCTGTGCCGGATAAACTCAAGCCATTTACTTTCTAGGCCAATATCCAGCTCGATTAATTTTTTAATCAAATCATTTTGCTTGTCGTATTCTAGGCTATTTTCATCAATTGTAATGCGATTTACACGATCAAGCAAATGTGCTAAAAAGGGCAAAAACCTACGGTACTGAAATAATTTTTAATTTCCATCAAAATCCCGGATAGAGTTTTCTAATTCTTTTACTTTCAGAACGCACACATCTAATTCTTCTAAATGATCAGCATTTGCCAGTGCTCCAAATTCATCTCAAATATCTTTATTCTTAAGAATTGCCGTTAATTTTGATTGTTTTGCTACTAATGGAGTTCTTTTTTTAATCTTGATTTTTCAAATGGCTAATTAATATTCTAACTCAGCGGGAGTAGGCAATTTCGAATCCATCTTATACTAAAAATTACTCTTGAAACAATATCACACCAAAAACTTTAAACTCTTCCGAATACAAATAAAAAAACTAATAACACAGTCTAGAATAAGCAATACAAAAATGCGAACTCGAAACTATCTTGAGATCATATAAGACGATAGTACTGTCGCCTCATGTACGAATCACTATACCGCTCAACAATACAAATCAAGTTCTTAACTACCACAAATTTTAACGTACAGTTTGTTTACCAAATCAACGTTACCAAAATTCTGGCTTTTACAAATCACGTACGGGCAATTGTAGTATGTAGTCAAGCTGTTTGGCGGGGATGATGACCTGTGTGATGAAAAATTTCGGTCTTCGCCTGCGTTCGTCGGCCACGTGGTTGATACGAGGATATGCTGCCTACCTCTCCTTCCCAGAAAATATCAATCATACGTTCCTCCAATACCTCAATCGGGCCTAAACGTTGGGCGCCAATTTGTAACGTGGAAAGTTACTCGAAGTGTGGGCGACACCCTTCCCGAAGATTGCCGTTAGGCGTTAAGGCGCCACTTCGGTCGTCATCCAAAGATTTCGTGTGCCCATGAAAGCAGTTCATGGTTAATACTTATTTATTTTATTATGAGAGGTAATACTAATTTGGTTGGCACACGGGCTCAACCTCGCTTTTACTGTCCACTCTCATCCATCCGCATTCACGTTCTTTCAGATTACAATATCATACATTCAAACATCTTCACTCACACCAATCCAGTTTACAAATAATAAATATACAATTAATTAAACAAACTCTAAATGTGTTCATTATTTTGTATGCGGTAGTTACAAGCCTCTGGGTGACTTTAACACGGGTAGAGTTTTTGAATTTAGTTTGTGCCGTTTTGCTGATACAAGAAACAAAAAAGTTAAGTCGTTTTGTTTTTAATGAATGGCCTATACTTTTCACAAAATACTTGTTAGAAATAAACGCAACGGTTATTCGAACTACCGACTTAAACCCGTAAAAAACTTTTTAACACACTTGTTAGACGCTCTAGCGTTTATTTTTGCAACGCTCGTTTTATTCCCGCTAGGTTTAGTATGCTTTTTGTGTTTGTGTTATTGTATCACATAATATATTTTTGAAATAATATTTATCATTTCTATTANCAGGTAATAGACCATTTGAAAGTTCAGGGAATTGCTAACAATATTCACCTTCCATCGATTTACTTTATTTTTAAACCTCCCAGCCTTGACTTTACGTCGACGCAAAATCTGTAGCGTTCATCTGGATTACGTACTGTGTGATTAGACAAAAGTACGTTCGGTTATCAGTTTGGTATTGTTCGAAAATGTTCGGTTATCCGTATGGAATGTTCCGTTATCGATTTCAAATGCAAAGTTGTTTTAGAGTTAAGTCTAGGAACGCATAAGTGTGGAGACGTTAAGTTAGTTTCCTAAAAAGAAAGAATGCAGTCGTGAGATTGCAGAAAATGGATGCCATATGTTTGCATGTTTAAATTTAGCAGTCATTGCACCAGAGCCATAAACAAATGAGCGAGAATTAACGAGCAAGCGATTACTCTTACTGTTACCATAGTTGCGTGTTGCCTTCTTATAAGTATGAAAGCATTACATTGGACCTCTAAGTTAACGTTACTCCACCGACCGGGGTCCCTAAGGTGGAGATTAGAAGATTCTGCAAAATGGTTGAACGCGCCCCGCTGGATTTAAATGGGTCCATTTAGACAAATGAGAATAACTCAGTAGAGTAGTAATTTGCACTGGGAGTTGCAAACGCACTATCCCAAATTAATATATCTAAACAAAATTTGTTTTATTTATAATGTTTGTCTCTAACTTCTTAAATAAACTGCTTTTCTACCAGACTCTGCAATGTAATTGGCCAGGCAAGCGACAAATTTTAATTAGATACCGATGTTAATATGTTTGGAAATTAAATGCATAACGCATGAAAGTTTATTACTTGTTGTTATACGTAAATGAAACAAAGAACCAATTCTTCGCTAGCCGTGATCGTCTAGTGGTTAGGACCCTACGTTGTGGCCGTAGTAACCCAGGTTCGAATCCTGGTCACGGCAGTGTGAAAGCATTGGCACAGAGAAGACGTTTTAGATATTTATTTAAACCACTCGTGTTCAATTCTGTGTCAAAAAATTATTGGCATTCCTTAAAAGCAGAAAGATTGTCCTAAACCAATTGAATATAATGTGATTGTTTTCTTTATCCTATCTACTCTGATAAAATAAAGCATTTGTCATAAGTTGTATTTGCGGTTAGTTGCGCTCCAATTTTATGCGCAAACGCGTTAAGAAAAACACATTGCGCGTTAAATTAACCCTAAAAGACACTTTTAAGGTGAAGACTCAAACGTTTTATTCTCGGGAAATTGTTTATTCTGAACCAAAACCGACCGTGTTATTCAGACACTAGAGTCGACTTTAATCAGTCGGCCGCGCTTATCATTAAAGTAACTTAGGTGATGAATCTTTTTTATCTTATTGCAGCTCAAAAATACGCAATACCACCAAACTTCAGCGTGTCGAAGAGAGACCGCTGCGCGGTGCGCCACGGTCGTCCCAAGTCCAAGCAGCTTGAAACTCGTGTACTTTTTGCCGAGGTGTTTGCTTTTCCGAGGCTCTGCTCTGGAGCGACTGTAGCGTACGAAGCTTCAGTCTCTCCTTTCCATAATTGGTGTGCCGACTTGACTCCACGAATTTAATTCATAATTTTTGGGATTTGTTTAGCCAATAACTTTGTTATTAATTAATCGATTGGAATGTAACAAAAAACAGACGTAATCAGCAAAATTTTAGCTTTAGATTCATGTAAAAATATAAGCACATTTTTAATATTCAGGGCGTTTTAATTTTTGACGTACCCGCGCCTTAGCCTACCTCAAAAAAGGTTGGCGTCTTTTATGCCGAGAAACGCGCTGCGTGCCCAGTTTTTCGCAGAACGCTCCAGTTTCGCCGAGGTGCTGTAGATTCGCCATTTCTGCTGTAGTTTCTCCACTGTTAGGATACATTTTTGACAGCAAAAGATAAAATGTTGATGAGAGTAAAGTGTCCGCTATTTCAAATTATGCGAGGCGCAATTATGCGCAAAGTTTGGAGTTTTCTAGTACTTGCATCTTAGTATGGACGGTTTATAAAAGATTATGCAACGATGGTAAAATCTTTAAATAACTTGTCACGTAAGAATCCAAATTTTGTGGGGTGATCAGACTGAAGTTGCATTTTTGTCATTTAGAAAGGCACTGTTAACCGCACAGATAATAAGGTGCCCAAATTTTGAGTTACCGTGTGTTATTGAAACAGATGCTTATGGGATAGGTTAAGGAGCCGTACTTACACAAAATAATTCCGAAGAAGAGCATGTGATTGCTTATAAAAGTAAACTATGCACTTTACCTTAAATAGGTATTTATTTTTATTCTTGATAAGTATATATATATTTTTTAGAAACTTAATTTACAAACTTACAATCAGATAAATAAAATACTTTTTCATATCACAAAACATCGACTGTTTCTAATTAATCGTACACTACCAAACATAAAAATAATATTGAATAGGTTTGTAGTAGTAGTGGGATAGCAATATTTTACAGAAAAAAAAGCGATTTAACATCGATGTTCACGTTGTGATGTTTTTTGGAACTATCGATATTTTTATTATAAAACAGATATTGTGTTTTATAAAAATGAACATGTTTAAATAAAGGGATAAAATAGTGATAGTGAAAACCACAAACATCGTCATTTAGGTTCTTACTTTTGTTTTTAGCAAAGGGGATCAAATAAGCATGGTTCATATTGTGCTCTGATCTCACTGTCAATAAATGGTATTAATTTTTATGGTAGTCATATTTAATTTCAATTAAAATTTGGCTAATCGTTGAGCATCTTATTAATTTGCTTTGTAATTTTTAGTTTTAGTTCTAGTTCTGGTACAAAATGGTAAGCTTTATTAAATTTTCAAATTCAAAACTTTAGCCACAATTATATTGCAATGAACTGTCCTGTAACTGATTGTCATGCAGAAGAATACACGCAATATGAGCATAAATAATAAAAAAAATTTCAATTATCAGTCGAGGCAAATGTGTTGCACCTTTATCAAACGTCGGCAACAAGTGTATATTGCGCTATTGGAAGAGATAACACCCATCTCTCCAACAACAAGTTTTATCACAAATCTATAAATACTCATACTTGATATATGTAAACTAAAAAAGAATTAATTTAAATTAATTTTACATTGCAAACGTTTTGCATTGACAGCATTTTTCAGCCATTTAAAATAGTTGTTAACGCATTGTACAAACCAGGTACAAAGGACGCACCACAATTGAAGACATACCACCAGCATCATGTTCATCGAAACAGAGTCAAGTGGTTTGCACTTCGGGAGTGATTGGAGTCTGCAGGAGAACGACACTCACTTGGCAGCCTCCCTTGCAAATGTCTCGCGTATTTGTGTTAGTCTTCGTTACGCTATTACTATCATCATTGTGTTGCTCGGGGTTGGCATGGTAGTTCTGTGCGCGTGTGTGTAGAAACAAGCATCACAAGCATCAATTTTTAACATATTTAAAATTTTATTTTTTCCTAGATATTTCTTACATTAGTTAGTTATTGATTATACTTACGCAACAATAATAAAAAATTAGTTTACTTGAACTTTTTTTGAAATGTCGCGGCTCGAGGGTTTAAAATAAAAATCAACTATAATTTTGGGGTTGAATAAAATAACTCGCCTGGCGTACGTCCGCGACTTACCGGTTAAGATCAGGCCAAGTCAAGCACAACACAAGAAGGACATTGACGAAGCGTTTATTATAAGCAGTAAAGAATAGGCGACTTACAGAGTGGAGATTAACATTTCTCTTGGTCGAGGCAACTGAGCAAGTTCGGTAGACGCAGGGGCAGCGTAACGGCGTCTAATTGATCACTACCTGCGCTAAAGAATTGGATCTCCTTCTATACTAATTAACTGTCTTGCGATCACAATGAACGGTCAAAGTCCATCATTGGGGGAAAAGCCCCCAGTACTTTTTTTTACAGGAAATGCCTACACCTTACCTGGAGGTTACGCGACTACTCGGTTCAAAGTGACTCTAGCGATGCATTTCTTACTACTCATCTTTTCAGCGAGCTTGTAGCTTGTGAGCAACATTGCAGCTTCCGAGCAGCATTGTGGCTCGCGACATTACTCCCGTCTTTAACGAATTTGCTGCCCCAAGCGAACATATGGCTTTTTCTGTTTGCGTCTACCTAGTTTACAACCATTTTTTCTCTGTGACCGTGTCTTGCCCATATCTTATTGTTAGTTTACACAATTTTTTTATGCCTCATCTAGCGTCATCTCCTGCTGGGTACTTAGACGATAGTGCCTTGTTTTGCTCGTAGGTGTAGTTGAATCCAAGTGTGGGTATACGACGTTCGTTAATTTCCGTGACGAATGTGTGACGGTGGAGCCAATTACAACTATTAATGCTTACAAGAGTATAAAGCAAACAAAAATTAGTACATTATAATATTTATTATTTCTGAGAAATTTCCATAAATTCTGGTTAATACAATCTTTTTTTATTTTCTTCTTTCTTTTAACGGAATTTATCATTTTAAAATAAAAAAGAAACTTAATTTTAGTTTTTACATGTATTATTTTTACCTCCCCCTTCAAGAATTTTTGCCTTAAAAATTATGTTTCGCCGTGGTAATATCTGTCTGTATCAGTGCAATACCTGATTATTTCATTCTTATCTTTTTCGCATCTGGTACACTTTATTCGCTTTTGTCTAAGTATCAGTATCGCATCTGTTCTTGTTGCTTTATATCGTTGGTTCTCTGAATTCTAGTCTTCTCTCTTTTGTATATCTACATATTCCGTATCCGTCAAATAATATCGCAATGTTAGCATTTTAATTTCTCGCTTGTCTTTAGTAATAGCTTTTCGATAGTTTGTAGTTGTCCGTTTCTATCGTCTTCTATCAATTCTTTTTATATCTTATATATCAATTCGTTTCTTTAATTCTTTATTTAATTTTTAATTCGTATTTATTTTCTCAATTTTCTTATTATATATGTTTATTTTTTATAGCGTACCAAGCGTATATAGGTGAAAAACTTGACTTCTTTATACTTGTTGATAATAATTTCATTTTTACCTGTTCAATATTAATTTCTTGCTTTACTTTCTAAATATTTTTTTACCATTTCAATAATTATCTTGCTTTACCATCTAAATATTAATTTCTTTTTGCCTTTTCAATATTAATTTCTTGCTTTACTTTCGAAATATTTTTTTACCATATCAACAATTATTTTGGAATGGAAACAGTTCATTGAGAATTACAATGAATAGACCAAAATCCGACACCCGGAAGGGTAATAAGGATCAAGATTATATATACAATTATCTTGCTTTACCTACTATATATTAATTTCTTTTTAGTGAAATTTAGATGCGGTACTTTAATTTCCCAATTATCGTCGAGGCATTCTGACATGTTTGAAAAAACTGGCTGGATATCATGTGCTGGATGAATATTGTATGATTGTAACTGTGACCAAGTGGCCGGTGTGCAAGATTTCGGGACCTTGCTGCTTTTTACACAAAGAAATCATGTTGTTACGAGTTCCCGGTTTTCTACATAAAGAGAACAAGAGCATGGAACATACATTTTTGTAGCCCCTGGCAGGTTGTACGTAGAATTATCTACTTGTTTGACTTGATTAGCACACTTGATGAAAGTTTGATATTTGGGATGCGTGATGACAAAAGTGTCATCTTGTACCTCAGTTATCACCGTTGCTGTAGATTCGTGACACTTATACGGACATTGCTTACTTAGCTCCTCGACGGTGCTACCTTTATAGATATGAAAGACGCACGTGTGTCCATTAACAGTGTCTGAAGAAAATCGAGGTATATAGCACAAGCCAGTATCGTAAGAATGGCAATGGTGTAGTCCCTTTCCTGAAATTGGTCGTTCGACTCCTAATTTTGAGACGGCAAGATATGCTATGTCGTGTACAATGACACATGTAGATTCTTTCCAAGCAAACGGTGTTGTTA
>JAODGE020008702.1:0-19681 GCA_027574965.2 Ecitophya simulans
CCTATTAAGTATGAATCAAAATAATGGCGATTGTGTTTATGCGCGCGCGCGCCGATCGAAATTTACGACGCATCGATAATGGGAGGGTCAATATTTATTAGCATTTGTTCGGCGCCGCGATTACGACGACGTCGTTGCCGGCGCGTCGCGTGCAATATTTTACGGAATGTGGTGCGGGAATTTCATGCGCGTCCAACGTGAAAGTGTCTCATTATGCGCGGTGCGGGACGTGGCTCACCTTGGCAATGAGTCGCGCGAAAAAATGACGGAGCGACAGGTTGTGGTCGTTCCAATCGAGCGCATGTTTATTAAATTTGCGAGAAATCATTGACGTGGCCTTCCGCTTTCGGCGCATAATCAAAGGAAGCGATTTACAGCGATTTGTTCGGCGAGTTTGGGAAAATGGGGAACTGCGAACGCAGTCAATTAAAATGTTGATTTCTATTTGAGTTCTTAATTCCCTTGTGCTGGGATTAATTAAATTGCTGGCGGAATCGACGACAAGACACCGAACGAACGGAAAGAATGAAGAAGGAAGCGCACGAACAAACGAAAGTAACCAAGAACTTCGGCGCGCTGTATGCCAAGTTGCCGAAGCGCGCCGAGAGGCGGACAAGGACCCTAGGACGAAGCGACGCGAGATCACGACGGCGATACAAACCGAGCAGGACCAAAACAAAACACAAAAAAAAACGAGAGAACGAAAATAAAGGGCAACTTTATTGAAGAGTGTTTCGAGAGTCGCTTTCTTAATTTCAGATAAAGCTGGTATCGCTAGTAGATATTAGCGGGTAATTAAGGCGCGCGATTAAATTCGGACGCAGCGAGTCGTTAACGACGGCGCAGGGCGATCTCTCGATTGCTTTGTCATTTATTCGCGGCCGTGTGAAAATCATAAACGCGCGCTTAACGAGCAGGTTGGAAATAAACGGCCGCAACTTAGTTTTTACTCGAACCTGTTTCCTTTTCGTTTGAGTTCATTTAATTACCTCCTCGTTGGATCGTCGCTGGCAAGTTTTTTTTTATTAATTTTATTAATTTTTTTTTGCTCGCACGACCGCATTTTTTCGCGCCGATTTAGCGCGCCCGAAATTCCGGAAAACGCGCGTTCGCGAAGAATTCGCGCATTATTTGCGGCGAACTTTAAATATTATAATTAACGAAGTTGGTTAATTATCTCGCGCAGTTTCTGATTTAATTATTAATTAAACCTCCCGCTCGAATTCTATATAGGTATAGATAGTTAACAATTACCGCGGCCGATCTCGTTCGCGCGCCCGCCGGCGTCTTCCTCCTCTCCGTTACACATTCTTCTCGCGGCGGCGGCGGCGGCGGCGGCGGCGCGCATCGAGTGCCGTATCAACCCCGTCCTTTGTGCGCTTTAATTAGACGCGGCACCGTTTTAAATCTGCACGGAGACTAAAAATCGCGGAGCGCCAATAAAACGATGCCTCATTAATGTGCGCGCGCGCGCGCTCGTAATAGCTAAGCACTAACTAGCGCTCTGACAATGCCCGCTATCGGTGCCATTGGCGCTCGTGTTGCATGTTGCTCGTATTTATCGTTCGTTCGGTTTGGCGGCGACTCGTCGCAAATATATCGCCATAGAATTTTTCCGCTCCGTTCGGTTATAATGATCATTAACGAGGGCGCGGCGCGGCATTCTCCACCGCGACGGTGCGTCGATTATCTCGACGCGGTCAAGAAAAATCGTCGCGGGGGCGCGCGTCTCCGATTCGATGGCGATCGGTCGAGTAATTGCAACAAAGCTGCAGGACTGTCGCGTCGAACGGTCCGGCGAGCAGCTCGAGCGCTGAAAGCGACAACCGGCGCGTTTCAAACAAAACCCGTTCCTTTGATGTTCTACGTCAGGACGCGATTTCGCAAACGCGCGAGCGACGAGGCCCCGATCAGGTGAAACATATCGGCACGAAACACGTTGCGAGCGCGAGGCGTTGCGCAAACGAAGCGCGGACGTTCGCGCCTGCCAACTAATGCGTCGCTGATGGGCGCGCTCGTCCCGTACGCGATATCCTTAATTACGTGTTGCGCCTTCGTCTTGCCAGCTCGTTGCGGGCGCGCTTGATGACCGATATATTTAGCGATTATTCGTCGCCGTCGTCGGCTAAAATATTCATACGCGCTCGCGTCCCGTTCGCTAAGTCCGCCTTGCGCGGTCAAAGGTGCCGGATTTCAATTTATTCAATTTCCACCCGAATCGCGACGAAACGCTCCCAACGCCATCGATCCATTTGCATGTTCAGCCGGCCGCCGGCGTGCCGCTGACACCTTATTTCAATTTCTAATCAATTCGCATTAACATTTTTAGCTTCGCGCAGGCGCGACGTCGCTAACTGTCGGATTCGGCGAGCGCGCACGATGATCGGATTAGCGACGCGCAGAAGCAACGCATTCGCGCGTACTTTATTCGCATATCTCGCTTAATTGCTCGGAGCCTATTTACATTCCGAGAAATGTACTGAATCGAGTAAAAACTTTACGACCGCAGTCGCGTCGCGCGCAGTGCTGGACGTAATTAAATAATTATTATCATTATTACGCGCGGGCGCACGTAAGTCAATTCAGCGCCAATTATGTGTAATTAATCGTGCCGATAATTGGTCGGCGAGAGCAGGTTTTTCGTGCGAGCGTTTACAGCTGTTTCTAGGCGACGATTCGTCCAAAAAGCGCGTCAATAATGCAGGACACGCGCGGCGCGCGTAAGCCGAAACCGCGAGGCGCTAACGACGACGGATTTCGCTAAATCGTTGAAAGACCTGCGCTAAGCCCGATGGGTGTACACGATCGCAATCGGGGCCGGAGCGCCGGAATACATTTAATTTTTTTCCGGCCGCTCTGCGATCGTCTCTTTCTGGCCTCGTTCGGGCACTTAACCGGCAGTAAGCAAGCACTCAGTACAGATAAACTCCCTAGTGCTATGGCCGAGTGCGAGTGTAGAGGGTAATCTTTCTCGCTTGTGGAGCGCTCCTCCAATCTTTATTTGTATACAGTTTGTTGAGGTAAGAATAACACGGCTCGATCACGCGGCGCCGTTCGTCGCGAATGCATCGCGCGTAATTTTTGCCGTGCCCTTCGAACGCGACGGCGAAGGTGGGCGCCCGCCGATTGGGATCGTTTCGGTGAGAGCGGCGCGCGAACGGGGCAGCACGTGCGTTTGCCGATACGTTCTATAGCCGCGCCGGAGGCGGCGCGACGCTCTGTTCGATGGCCATAAGGCTAAGGGAATATTCATAAAGGGCATTTTCTCTCCGGGCGCGCGCGCGCGCGCCGTCGCATCTGCTCCGTTTCTCGGGCGCGCGCACGACGGCCTCTCGCTTTCGCACGCCGCTAACCGCAGCCGCCCCCCTCTCCCGCGTCTATCGCTCCGTTGCGATGTTGCGCCTCGCTCGCGTATTAGGCTTTTCTTATGCCCCGGAATAGTCAAAAGCCTATAATGGCATCCATTAAACATTGACCATCATCTACCAGACCAGCGGCGGGACGAAAAGTAAAAGCCGAATTAAAGCGTCGCTCGTGATCATGAGCGGACGGCGGCGGTGGCTAATGGCCGAAACTTTTATTGCGCACTCAATTTCGACCTCGACCGTCGCGTCGGCTGCGCTTCGTCCGTTATTATTCATACGTGTGCATTAACCGTTTCGGTCGAGTGACATTCGAAGAAAAGGATTTCGTTCGTCGGCGTGCGTCGACGCATTAGGCTAATTTAATTAAAAGTTGATATTGTGACCTCATTTTTTTGCCTCGACACCCGATGGTTGTCTGGCGCGCGACGATAAATCGGCGTTCGAGGCCGCGGCGACGCGTTCCCGAATCGATCGCGCCGCGCGAAATTTGCAGAATTCAAGGACACCGATTGTCCATTAGCGATGATTACAATATCGCGTCGATAATCGATGCGCGCCGCCGTGCGCTCCGGCCGTGGAGTCGTTCCGGAGGGTGTGGGGCTGCGTTGCGCGCGACCACTCGATGTCCGCCACTCGACCGCGCCTTCTTTGCCGCCCCCCTGCGCGCCGCCGCCGTCTTGTAAAGTTTAATTGAACACCCGATTCGGTTTAATCGCGGCGATTCGCACGACTCGCCGAAAATTTCACGAACGCGCCACGTTCGCGACGAGATTACAGCCGGAGGGCAGTGCGCCGGTTATTCCGCTGGGCAATCTGTTAAACCGCTTCCGCTCCAACATCCACTGCATCCGTATATGTTGACGAGCGTTTTCGATATATTGCCGGGGCTGGCGGCAAAAAAGATGAGAATAAAGTAGTAAATTGCGTAATAATTTATTCGCGCATAAAAGGGATTCGGCCGTAAAAAAGCGAATTTCCTAATTGAGCATCAACCGACGCCGCTGCCGCCGCCGGCGAAGATTCAATTCGTGGTTTATGTGAGGGCGTGAAGTTTGATATAGTAAAGCGATATCTGGATTACTTTCCTTGATGAGAAATGAAAATCTAAAACGCATTAAGGAAATTGCCATTGCTTTTGAATTAATGTTAATCGCGACGGCAACTTCCACCGGCGCGACGCGTCGCCGCCGCCGTCTGCTCCAGCGCGCGATTTTCGCAAATCGTTATTGAAATTGATGTTTTGGCGACGCAGCGCGCGCAGACGCCGCGAAACTTTGCGAATAATTCTGTGCGTTCGCCGCGTGTCGGAAAATTGCCGCAAAGAATCATGCTAATCAATTAGCTTAGGGGCGGCGCGACGGTCGCGGCGCGCTTTGTCGTCGGCGATCCGAAACGACGCACACCATCCGATGAAGACGTTGCGGAACCGATACGCAGCGGAATGCAGCCGCTTTTGTTGCGAGCAACCGGCATGGGAAAATTGCGAGGCGCGCGCGCACGCGCATCGCCGCTCGTGGGTGGCGGCGGCGCGCGAACGGCACTCAGCTTAATGAAACGGGTAATCCTCGGTGCGCCGTCTAATCCATCTGGACGCATTCCTTCGCGTTTTAATATCCATCCGCGAGCGCTCGAATCTGCTCGACAATTGCGGCCGGGGCACTCTCGCTAACTACGCGCGCGTGCGCGCGCGACTTAAATCAATTCCGGCGCGTGCGCGTGCGCGGGGGCGTGAGTCGTCGCCTGTTTCTCCAATTTCGAACGAGACAAGACGGTGTTGCCGTCTCGCTTTTCCGCCGCCCCCGCATACGGGCCAGCCGACACCACCACCACCACCGCCGTCGTCGTCGTCGTCGCTCTCGGCGCGCCGCCGCTGGTTTTTTAATTAAACGACGCCAACAGCACGCCCGGCATCGGGCCAAAAAAACAACAAAACGACGACTCAATTAATTAATTACTCTGGTTTCATAGTTAAATTAGCTTCCGGAATTTAAGTCGGTGTTTAACCTCGAGTTTCGGCACAATTTAATTCATCAACTCGGGCCCCAGTTTTAGATTTATGAATTGTGCTACTGAGTTATTCATTTTAAAGCTCGCCCGCCGCCTTCGACCTGCTTTCTACTGGATGTCGCACTAACTTTCTGCCCACCTCCAATAACCGTGGCTCGCGAGTTGGCGAATCGGTGCGCTGTATGTCACGGCGCGCTCGTTGCGGATATCGGAATCGCCGCATCGGATATCAGAATGGCACACGACGTGCCTGCATTAATTAACTTTCGTCCCGTTCGGCGGTCGCGAGGACCTGTATAGCGGACGTATCATGCGCGAGGTTCGACGCGCTGAAACAGTTGCTCTCTCTCTCTATTTCTCTCTTTCTCTCTCTCTCTCTCGTTTGTGCGCTGCCGCCGCCCGCGTCGTAACTGCCTTACGTCGCCCGCCCGCGCGTCCCGTTAATTACCGCCCGATGTGCATGGGAGCAATGAAAGTTTACCAGTTAATTAGGGAAAACGTCCCTCGAAGGCCGCCCCGCGCTCGGCCTCTTCGCAATTCGACTCTTCTCTTCCGCTCGACTTAAACATTTGCACGGCAGTCGCCTCGTTCGACAGGCGTCCTCGACGTACAATGCGCCGCCGCCGCCGCCGCCAGCGCGATGTTGTTGTTGCTGGCGCCGTCGGTTTGTTGCTAGCGCCTACTCGTCAGGCGCGGAAGGACGAACAACACCAGCCCACCCGCTAATTAGCTTTATTGCCACCCTTTAGTGGTGCACTCTGAATCCGCCCGCATCCACGTTTATTACCAATCAAGTATCAATCGACTATCTCAACGAGCGAAATCAATTCCATTAGGGAGAAAGTTGACGTACTCTTCGTTTTATGCAAGTCCGTAAAAGGTCGGCGGATATAGCCAGAAATAGGTTCGGGGGATGGTGGATCAACTCGCATGACCCAATTTCATTTCGTATTCTCCGCTTTTTTTTCTCCAACGTCCACTACAATTATCGTTTTATGCGCGCAGTGATTTGAACCGGAATCAATTTGGGTTAAATGTTTGCGCCGCGCAGTGCGGCTCTATTTTTTAGCATCCTCGACGGGGGTGGGTGGGCGCGTGGGCGGCGGCGGCGGCGGCGGCAGCAGTTCGCGTTCGCGCTGACGCGAGACGCAGTCACGGCGCGAAGGGCAATTAGGTAAAGTAAAGCGTTCCGCAGACAAAGACGGCGAACAGGAGATGCAAATGTACATTAGCCTAATTGAACATTAGGTGAAATGAACAGTTGGACCCCATTAGCTACCGTTTGATTTATTACTTCGTTTTATCAAAGCCGTTTGTTTCAAATAAAATGTCACCGACCGTGAGTGGGATATCGCGTTGCGACATTTCCATGCGGCTCGCTTTTTGCGCAACGCTCGCCACCTACGATATTCCACTTTGCTCACGCCGCGGCGCAACCACTCCGGGGTTGACTGACGCCCTTCGGCCGCGCGCGCCGAACTAATCTATTAGATATAACCGAATCATATACACCTACAACTGCTTCCGGTTACAAATCGAAGCGGCCGCAAGAAAGGTGCCGGCTGGCTAAGGGATTGCTTTCCATTGCGCCATCCAATAATTGCATTTCCAATTCTAATTTCCATTATAATTATTGGCCGAAAATCAAATCCAATTTTCTTGTTGACCATCGCATCCGTCGCCCGCGCGCGCGCGCGCCCCCCATTCGTTTACTATTAGTATTAAAGCGACGTCCTCTCCTACGTCCTGTATCATCCCGCTGCCCTTTTACGCCGCTTGCCACAAAAATATGTGCATGCGGTTTCTATTTGATTGAATGAAACGCGGGCGGATAGAGACGACGCTAGTACTTCCGAAATTAAGCAACGACCCGTGCACTTCCTGTGATTGACTTGCCGTTCTTGCTTGGCACTCGACGGTATTAACGTTGATTTTTGTCGAAGATCGAAGCGCGTTGTTTTCGCCGCTCGTTGTGTGGCAGCCGCAACCGCCGCCGCACGCAATTTGAATCTCTCGAACGGTCTCGAACAGTTTTTGAATGAAACTTGATTTCTGGCTTATCACGTCCGGTTTCCGCGCGGCGCTCCCGGAACGTGCTTTTTTTTTAATGGACGAAGATGTTGAATGCGTCATGATGATGTACTTAGTGGCGCGCGCGCGCGCACGGAGACAATTTCGTCCGCCCCACGCCGCCGCCGCCGCCGTCGTCGTCGTCGTCGTCAACTGTTGAATTATTCAAAAGAGACGAATTCAACGCGAGGCACGCGATTTGACTGACTCGCGTCTTTATCGATATAGAATGTCTGCTACGAACTTTCCAACGAAAATTCCGCGCGCATATTTTTACTGCCGCCCCGCCGATGTTCGCAGTGCAAAATTGTTAATGAATATTGAATTGGGAAACAACGCGCGCCAAGAGGATCCCGGGCACGCGCGCCCGGCTTTTTTGCGAAGCTTTTAGTTTAATTGAACGCGCGGATATAGTTAATGAGAGTGTTTATTTATAAAGTTTTCGACATTTTAAAACATGCATGGCGCCTTTCACATGAGACGCCGACGCAGCCGAGCGCGCTTTCGTTCCGCATTAAGCTTGCAGAAAGAGCATATAGAATATAGATTAATAAGTAAAACTTCCATCTTTGTGCGCGCGAGGCGGATTTGTGTAAGCCGGCGCGTAATTACCGCCCCCGTTGTGTCTGCGCCCGAGTCATATCTGAGCTGATAGCTGAAAATGAGAACGTTAATTAGCAATATAGATCGTGACCATAAATAAAGTAGTGTAATCCCGTCGTTGTTTTAATTACGGAACGGAACCTCCTTCAGCGCCGGCGAGCGCTCGCCGCCCCCGTCGGTGGGCGGCGGACGCGCGCCGCCCGACACTTGTTCGACGATCTCTTTTATTCCGCCGCGTCCTTGCTTGGCCGGAAAAACGAAGGGGGTTAGCGTGGCGCGGCCGTTCACGAACATTTCCATGCGCAAAGCCGAAGGGTTTCTCGCCGCGTTTTTCCCAATTACAGTCATTCGTCCAAGCGGACAATTAAAAACCGCCCTCTCTCCTCGTCCGTTGGGCGCAGACAATTTTTAGTACAAACAATTCGCGCACGTGTTTTTTTTTTGGAACGCGCGCGCGCTGCGGTGGACTCCTATTTTTATTATTTGAGTGCTTTCTGTGAACAGTTGCATTAACGGTGCGTGCATTGAAAGTTTCAAACGCTGCCGGACGACGCCAGAACGGCTCGTATGCAATTCGAATCGACGGTCACAATGCTTGGGTCTCCGAACTGCCGGGCCGGGAATAACAAACGAACCTTTCTAATATTAAATTCAATTATTTTCGCCGTTGTGTCGCGCATGGCGTCCGACATGCCGGACGCGGCGGGCGGGCGGGCGTTTCTGCGAAAAATCCAAGGGACATAATCAAAAACTAATCTATTATTGCGAACGAGCGATATCAATAATACTGCATTATCGAATGCGTGCGGGGGCGGCTCGACTCCGGCCAGCGCCGGTGCCGCCGCCGGACGGGGCGAATCGTGCGGGGGAGCATTATATCAAAGTCAAAAAGTTAATATCCTATCCGTCTTGTTCCCGTTATTATTTTCTATACGCTGTGGTCATTTCCTCAAACTGCTGATTGATGACGTTACGGCGCTGCATACGCTCGCCGCTCGAGGCGGGGGGGCAGAGATATTAATAAAACAAAAAGTAAACACCGTGCCGGGGGTCGCCGCAACGCTGCCGGCGAACGCATCGCGCCCTCCAATAATGCAATCATTGATTAGCGCGAACGAACACGTCGCGCTTCTCTATCCCTCCTAATGCACAAACACGGCGTGTGTGTTCGTTGGGGGGGAATTAAATCAAAACCTAATTTCGCCGAGCGCCGCCCCCCGACACCCCTTTTCGCGTTAATTAGTTAAGACGTTGCGCAGTCGGAGTCGTCTGCAGACGGCAAATAGTTGGTGCCGAGGCGGAGGATGGATGGGGTGGATACAGCTGCTCGCCTTAATTATGAATTTAATTCCGCGCTCCGAAAAACTGTGTCGAAATAACGCGAGCCCGCAGCCAAACCTGCGCCGATGGTTGGGAAACCGACACGCGGCCCATTTTCGATTCGCCGGTGCCGGATGCGAACGCGCCCGTCTGGAGGCGCCGAGGGTTTGCGCAACCGCCTGAGTGCGTTGGTAGCGAAGGGGACACATGCCACACGATCGCGCCGCGCGTCTCGATGATGATGGCGGGCGAAAGCGCGCGACGACGCCGAAGGGAGAGGGAGCTTCAACAAAACAATTTCGATTCAGATCCTAAATGATGTTTACTTTCCATTAGGCACTAGAAGTGTCGATAGCGCACATAAATTTGCTCGCCGCTTAATGCGCGCCGCTCCCCCGGCCCCTCTCGTTATTCTAATTACAACGTTGCACAACCTAATTCGCGAAGTGAAAGGAATTAATTAATTTTTTTTTCGGGACTTTAGCAGAGCGTCTAATTGGATTCGAATTCTCTGTTTTTCCATTGCCTCTCTCCTCGTCGTCCCCCGTGCTTGTGCGGGTCATCCCCACTCCCCCGTGTAAACACGAGCAGGAGAAACATTGTAATTGTCCTTTTCGGGTGGGCGCTTTCTTTGGCGTCGCGCGCCATTCGCAAATTGTGCGTATTTGCGTATCGAACCCAGTTAGTTGTGCGCGCGCGGCGGCGGCGACGGCGGCGGAGGATTAGAAGGACGAACGCGCGCGGCGCTCGCGGAACAACCAATGCACTCGAATATTTAAAGTAAATTAAATTTCGCGAACGGAAAACAAGACAATCTTGCAGATTGCGCCGCGCGCGACGCTCCATTGTAGCGATGCGCAGCGACCCCGAGAGATATTGGCGGTTTTTATTGGTATAATCCTGACGAACCCATGCGAGCTTGTCAGTTTGCCCTCATTGCCCATTAGCGAGATTGAACCTCCTCCTGCCGCGACTGTTTTTCTGCGCTCGCGCACCACCCCTCGTGCGCGCGGCGCACGTCGCTACCACGCGCCGCACTTCCGGTTCTTTTGGCAGGCACCTTCGTCGCGCGCTGCTGCCGCTCTCCTCCGGCTCGTCGAAAGAAATTGTTTCCTGACAACGTTCGGGAAATGAATTAATGCATTATGCGCATACATTATTGATTAGCACTAATGTTAATGTACCGAGACGCGTAGCGACGTTGTAATTGATATTTACGACTTGGTGTCGTGGGGGTGCGCGGCGCTCTGTTCGGTATATTGCGTATTTCGTTAGGCATGTTTTTGTTCGCGCTCACCACGCCAACGCAGCTACAACGTTGTGTTTATTTGTTGCAGATGATTCTCGCTCTTTCGACGAGGACAGCTCGGACGTGGACTCGCGTTCGTCCTGCAGCGCATGAACGCCAGCGCCGGCGCATCGTCGACCAAGTTCTATCCAACGAAGTATCTCAATAAACAAACGCGCATTACGCAACTAAATACTGGACGCAGTGATAAAGCGCTGAAGTGATATTAATCGACGACGAAGTGGTGTTTAAGTCTACGCGACGCGGCGAAACAACGAAGGGAGCAAGGTCGAAGTGGACACGCACCGATTTCGAAATGTGGGCTTTCGCTCGAATTTGTTTGTACAAAGTTTGTTAGTTAGTTAATCATGGACGCTCTAATTTAAGGCCCGCGTTGGTGCAGAGACTTATTGTGTACTTAAATCATTGTAAATAGAATCACTCGATTGTATTTAAAACACGGATAACGTTAAAATGGGTAAGCACAGAAGGAAACGAGAGGGAACGTTGCGAAGACATGCCGGTTGGGAGGACAACAATCATGTCCGCGATGTCGGCGACATCCACGACAATCCTTATTTTGTACATAAATTTATTGAGTAATGATAATTATTGTTAAATATCGAAGGAAACCACTAATATCCGAGACGAAAACGAAAACACATTGTGAGTGAATGGCACATGCAGACGCGCTACGAGTTCTTCTTCATTTTCGGAGTTTACGAAACGGGGCGAGTTGTCGAGCTCGCGCCGGCGGATAGACTTGTGATTATTGTTTAAATTATTGTATTGTTCGTTTATTTCTCGTTGCTATTGTTGTTACTAGGTAATGTTTTTAATCTGCGATCATTCGAAACTTTTCACACGAAGCGATAATCACGCCTGAACAAACGATCGGATCAGAATCATTTGGATTATTACGAATTGTCAATTTGCCATCCCACCGTTTTACTTTTTGAATGATCACACCACACATGCACAAGATGTATACCGAACGATGTGTCAATCATTTATCCCGAGTACAAACAATCATGTGAACCTTACAAATCGGAAGGAGAAGCGAATTAGTCGCGCGCTCGGTGCACGACTGCGATCGCCGTCATGCGAGACGTATAATAATGAAATCTCATTCGCTGCTGCGGCGATTTGTAGTTATTAAAAAGTTAAATTGTGTGCAATAAACCAGCATCCTGAGCAAGACACAATCGCAACAAGCCATAAAATCTTATCCATATATTCCCGGTTTTCCCGTTTCTTCTTTCTCTCCACTCAATTTTCTCGTTGGTATTTTATTTGAGTCTCGTCCCAAAGCAATCCCGACCTCCTGGAGTCTTGTACTTTTAATAACCAACACATCGTATAAAACCACTAAAACACACTGAGAAAATGATTTGCTCAAGAATGTTTCTATTATAAAATATCAAAAACGATGAAAACTTTGGAAATTTGAAGAAAAAAAAAACACGGACGTTGAAAGTTAGGTTTCCATTAATTCTGTGTGCATTCCACAATAATAAACAAAATCAATTTGAAACACGTCTGCTGTTTTATTTGTCCTATCCCTTAATCGCTTGCGTTATTATCGCCCTTATGTGTGCGCAGCGGTCCATTTTTCACGACATTAATTGAAAATAAAGTTCGCCTCGCGCATTCACCGAATGCACTTCAATCGTGCGTTGGGAACTGGCTCCACGCCGGCGCTGGAAATGGTTGAAAGGTTGAACGTTTTCTATAAAATTTCGATGTGTTTTTATTCCACAGGTGCCCAGATACATCGAATGTCGCTTAGAGGGTAGTCGACAAAATTTTCCAACGTTTTTCTCCGCTGATGTTAAAAGGTTTGTGATGTCCTTTAATAATATACACACGTTCCAGATCAGCGATTGATTTATCTCAACAACATTAACTTTCAGCTGTAATTGTTTGCAAAAGTGAATGAAGAAGGGAATATAAGAAATCAATCAATCAATCTATCGAACCATCTAAATTTAGAGAGATGGACGCACCAGTCGTGTATTTCTTAACAACTTTTATTGATTATTTAAATACATGTAATTACCAACACGACACGCCGAACCGTTTTACTGGGGGTGGTATTTTATTTGCGTACGGCATCGAAGTATTTTCTTACAACTGTGAAGGTTTTGGATATGGGATATAAGGGGAATTAGTACTTGTCGACTGGGTATGAATAATAGGGATTTGAATTATGAAACAGCACCCCTGAGCAATAACAAAGGATTGGGCCATGCTGAGAAACTAACACATGTTTCTTGGCGCGGGGTGTTGAAACGAACGTGTTGTCCCACGGAATGTTGCCGTTTAATATTATTGATTTATACATTGTAAATTTAATATGTACTCACAGTTCAATTACATTGCAGCCAAATGATGCATTCACTACAAATGTCTAACAATAAGTAATAAGGTGTTGAAGAGGTTCTATTAAATATATATATAATAAAATAAAATTCACATGAATAAAAAAAAACCTTGCACTCGATTTTTGGAAAATGTGCAAAGGGGTACCTCTCTATGTTATTACTTAATTAGTTACTTTGTTATTCATTTAAATTTTTATACATACATCATTTCAACAAACATTACAACTAATTTTACAAGTACGCCAACGAGCATTGTTGACGTAATGGAAGCATCTACGCGTAGTACACGGCAGGACCCGGGTTCTATTCTCGAGAGGACAGTGTTTTTTGTTGATAAAATATTTACAATCATAATTTAAATATGTTTTGGTTGTGTATATATAGCTAATTTTATTAGGCATAGACGTGAATGCTGCGTTAGCATGGTGGTCAAGCGGTTGCCCTGTCTGCGAGGAGTCCTAGGTTCGAATCTCAGGATAAACGACCCGGGGGTTGCGTTTTTAAAGCTAGTGGCGAATGGAATTAAAGAATTCGAATACTATAAAGATACGAGAATGAAAAAAATAAACAGGCAAAATTTCATTTTTAAAATTCACAAACCAAATTAACAGTCTTCCCTTTAAAATTGTTCTTCCTCTGCAGGCACGTCCGAAGCGCTTCCGGCCCAACCACCGACTGTCGTCTCCTCTAGAATTTCTTGCCATCACACGTTGGTTTGTAACGTATCTTCAGGTGCGGAGATTTCCGATCGTTACCGATGTTCGACTTAGAATATTTTTCATATATTTATTTCTTTGCCATTACATCACTTGCACTATTCTGTATAATTCTATTCACGTTATTTTACAAAAAAACGAACTGCCGCCGTCGGTATTGAACCGACGGCTGGCAGGCACAAAGCATACGCCTTAACCACCAGGCTACCCTAAGCTAATTGCAAGGCAAACGACACGTAACGATGAATACAGGATCGATAATGAAGTGCAGATTGGGAAACAAACTTAAGTTAGCTAAATTACAGTCGTTCATTAAGTAAAAATTAATGCATTTTTGCTTTCGAAAAATTATCAGTTTTGTGGTTCTAAGAAGAACCGATTGCTTTCTTTTTCGGAATCCTTGAAATACTGCCGCGAACTCCTAAACTCAACAAGTAAATTTATTAATACAATATTGTGTGTGTGTGTGTGTTGGCCCAACAAAATTTAGTTTGTCAATATCTAAAAAAAATATTTTTGAAAAGTTCAAAAATTGGCAAACTTTCTGGACCGTTTCGACACACTTTTGGTAGAAATTCTAGTAAAAGGACGACATAAAATAAAAATCATGAAATTATCTTATCTACAACGGGTTATACAGCTCATTATGCATAACATTTTGCTAATGTTTGAGCGCCATTTTCGACATGTGCCTGTTGGATCTTTCAAAAACTCTTCTTCTATAAAATGCAGTTTAGATCACAAATTTTTCATGCACCGCTTGCGAGTTATGCGCAACTAGCTAGAATAACATTTTGTAAAAATAAAAAATTGCTAATTTAACATTGCATTCGATTTTTGGCAAATGAGAGAAGAGGTACCTCTTCTCTCTTTTTCAAAAAATTGCAAAATATAAAAATCCAATTAAACTAGCATAATCGACGCAGAATTTAACGTAGATTCGAATGAAATTAACTGATTTTGTCTAAGGTTAATGCTCACCAAGATAATGTTCGACAAATTTAACATTGCATTCAATTTTTGGCCAATGCATTTTTGCGAAAAAATGCAAAATTTAAAAATTAAACTGGCTTAATCGACGCAAAATTGAACGTAGATTTAAGCAGCGCTAATAGCAAATATTTGCCGAGAAAATTTGACAAAATCATCATCGCATGCCATTTTATCCGGATGAGAACCATCAAAAGAAAACAAAACAACACAATTAGTTTATTCACATTTATTTCACATTGCAATATATGAAAATAATGTGCCCAAGTTGCAGAAATAGATAATGCATATCGTAATTGAAGGGAGTATACAAAACCAAGCGTTGAAAATAATTCAAATGACGAGTTCGATACAAATAATCATCTCGCTTACAATTACACATCAATGAACCGATCAAACCATCGAACGCATCAACAATCGAACAACAATCACTTTGATATTTAGTCTCATAATCGTATCTACAGTATATGTCGCTTAAGTCTAATCAAGTAGGAAGAATATAGATTTGTCATCAATCGTCAACTAGAAAAGTCCGCATCCAAACAGTCGTTCGTGTGTTTATTACAAATCGTGTAAATTCACGTCTCTATTTGTGTGTACATTGGTTCCATTTTCAGCGCGTCTGAAAACAAGGGAATGGTCCGGGTTTGTTTTGCTCGCACGCGACAACGATTCCATAGCAACAATCAAGAAAAGTCACTCTCGTCTCCACTGCCGGATATCCGATCGCATCTCCGAGTGGTTTTCGTTCGAATACGTTCGGTAAAGCTTTACAATCAGAGCCCTGCAATTCACATTTGCGCATTCTCATCCGACGACTTCTTTACTGACAACGTTTGGCACCTCTATTGGAGAAGGACCAACGCGATTCGGTGCGATCGGAGATTGAAATTCCGAAGCGCTTCGTTCGACATGTCTTCCTTTCAATCGTACGCTTTAGCCGCTGGAAAATCATCGCCAGTTGGTGCGGCGCACGTCTCGGGAGTGTTTATGAAATATCTACCGTTTAGTACAGACTAGAATCACAATTACATTTATACATTTCAACATCGCCGGCCAGACGTTGCGACGACGAACATTTCCCGCCCATCTGATGCACGATATGTACGAGTATAAATTTAACATTATTGGTACGTTTGTGTGTGTGTGTGTGTGTTTTCTTTAGATAGTTACACTTTAGGAACATACACTTGTGCACCAGAAAACGTCGGCGCGTCGCCGTGTTTGATTATAGATGCGCCTATTTGTTAACGCAGAGCCTTCGCGCGTTTTACACTCCAGGCGCCGAGAGGAAAATAATTGACCTCGAAGAAACGTGATTGACTTTAGAGAAAACCCTTTCGCAGACAATGAACGGATAGAATGTAAAATATCACAGGTTTGCAAGTCTTTAACGTAAAAACAAAAAATAAATATTTTGGCGAGGCGCTCGAGGAGTCGAGACGTTTAGACTTCTTGCAGAATGGCACTACGTCAGGCTAGACTCTAGACAATATGTTTAGTTGTTTGTACGTCGATCGCATAACTTAGCAGTTACAAATAAATAGAACTTAGAATTTGTTTATTTACAACAGTCTAAACGTTTTCTCTAAAGTTGGCCTTTTTATATTTACAACACCGACAGAAAATGTAAGTGGCGAAGCTCGCGCGCTCGGTGGGACTAATCTCCTGTCAAATCGGATCGTCGCTCGCCTCCTGCACCTGATGTTCGGTCAATTTTGCTATTCGATTGCAGCGGACGATCGCGTCGTCAGCGGCGCGCGGCTCGAACTCGTCGCCGCTGCGGTCGCCGTCGCTGGCCGCCTCCGGCCGACGGCGCCCGCCGGACGTCTCGCCCTCGCCGGCGGCGGCGGCGGCGATGAGGTTGCTCTGCGACTGCGACGTGGAGGGCGCCAGCGAGTCGTCGCCGCCGTTCTTGTGCATCTCGGCGTCCGAGCCCCACCCCTCGAGGCTGCTCGACGCCGCCTTCTCCTTGCCCATGATGAGGAAGCGCCAGCCCTTCTTCGACAGCCCCGTCTTCTTCGTCTTCGGCAGCGTGCTCGCCTTGCGCGCGTCGTCGACGGAGGCGTCGTTCGGCATGCAGCACGAGCCGTCGTCTTGGCGCTTCTTGCCGCGTCCGGCGGCGTTGTTGTTGCGCGCGAGGAACAGCCGCGGATTGCGCAGCTTCGCGTCGCGGTCCAGCGACATGCCGAGCTTGTCGGTGAACTGCTTGAAGCGCGTCATGATCGAGCGCTTCGACTCGGACGCGCCGCCGCCGCCGCCCTCGGCGCCCTTGTCGTAGCTGTGCCGCGCAAAGCCCTTGAGCGTAAAGCCGCGCCGGGCGCCGACGTCGCATCTGCCGTTGCCCTCGACGAGCGCTGCCGCCGCGCCGCCGCCGCCGCCGCCGCCGCACTCGCGCCTGCCGTGCTCGGCGCGCTTGAGTATGCTCTTCTTCTCCTCGGGCAGCTTGACGGCGTGCTCCGAGTTGCGCTTGTTCAGGCTGAGCGTCTCTTTCGAGACGACGCACTCGGACGCGCTCGCGTCGTCGGCGGCAGCGTCTGCGGATGGAGAACGATCAAAGCGCTGCCTAAAGCTAATACCGTACTCGTCTAGGAATTCGGGCGGATCAAGCGATAGCTGTCTGTGATTGCGCAGCGAATTTTGATCGAAGCTCAGCGCGCCCGACTGCAGCTTCCCGCGCTGGATCGCCTTCGCCAGCTCGAAATGCTGACCTCGCTCCCTACTACCCTTACGAGAGCCGGGATAACTTTTGCGCCCGGTGCTCACATTACCTTCGGTCGATATCTTAAACTTGAGCGCCCGCTCAGACACCTCCACCTCGTTGGCGGTCTCCGAGTCGCCGCTCTCGGGGTCCTCGGCGACGTCGGCGAGACTCGGCTCGTCGCTGTGCGCCGCCACCGCCTCGTTCATGTCGGCGTCCTCGTCGATCGACCGCGACCTGGAAGCATCGGCGCGCAGCGTGAACGAACGAACGACGCGCCACGAGCGACGCGCGCGCCTACCTGGACCGGTTCTGCTGAAAGCTGAGGCTCTTGCGCAGGCGCACGTTGCCGCCGCCGGACGCGTTGCTGCTGCCGCCGGCCGAGTGCTGCGAGGGCGACGGCAGGTCCGGCGTCGTCGTCAGTTCGGCGACGATGCTCTTCCGGTGCAGGCGCTCCTCCTTGCTGGCGTCGTTCAGCCGCTTGTAGTAGTCGAGCGCGTCGCGCACCGGCCGCACGATCAGATCCTGCGGACGCGCGAACGTCACCGTCTCAAAACAACATGATCGCCGCCGACGACTGTCACACGGCTCGGCGGCGGCGCGTCGCGCTCGCCTCGCCTAGGCGACCGCGCTCACCGGCGCCTACTCACCTGCAGTTCGGCGAACAGCTCGCCGAGCGCCTCGAACAGCGGCAACAGCACGAAGCCGATGAACGAGCACTGCGACGACGGCTTCGTGATCTTCTCGCGGTCCATGAACGGCGTGACGGGCAGGCCCTCCAGCTTCTCGGCGTCGGACTGCTTGAAGAACTCCTGCAGCAGCCGGTCCAGCCACGGGTCGGCGACGTCGATGGGGCGCGCCTCGTTGGAGATGTCCGACACCTTGATCAGCACCATGCATAGCTGCGAGCAGGCAAGCATCGTCAGCGCGCGAGGTTTTCGGGCGGCGGCCGGACGCGTACCAGATTCACGTGCGTCTTGTTCGCGTAGTCGAACTCGGCGGTCACCTCCTTGAACTGGGCGAGTATCTCGTTGTGGCGCGCCATGTCCGTGGCGAGTATGCAGCGTATCATGCCCTCGCGTATCTGCTTGAACTGCTCCATCGAGAACGACTTGAAGATGTCGCAGTCGTCGTTCTCGAGGATGCGAAAGGCGACGCTGCAGTGGTGGTTCTCCAGCGGCGAGATGTCGTTGTAGCGTATCGCCAGCTCCGTCTTGGCGTTGATCTGGTAGATGTTGTTGTAGCCGGGATGGTCGAGGTCGTGGCAGATGCACGACGTCAGCAGGATGAGCACCTCGAGGTCGCCGATCTTCGACGGCAGGTCGACGGTCCACAGGATCGCGTACATCTGCAAAACGGCACATGAGAAGAGACGCGCCGAGCAGTCGCCGGACGTACCATCTGGGTGACGCAGAAACAGTGGCGAAAATTGTGAAACGGCACGTCATTGTAGTTCTTGTAGGTCTCGTACAAAAAGTTCCTAAGCGTATCTACGTTAATCGCAAACTTGGCGCAGAGATCATAGTCCAAATACATTTGCTGCAGCATCAGGAGCAGCTCCTCGTCCTCCCACTGCCGGCTGTCGAAGGTCGGCTTGCGCAGCCACTGGCAGACGGCGTCGGACACTTGCGCGTCGCTGAGAGAGAGAGAGAGAGAGATTAGCGACGAATGTGGGCGCACGACGCGTGATGCCCACCAAATGTTGAGGAAGTTCTGCTTGACGCGCTTCTTCAGCGAGTCGCTCTTGCGGCGATACTGCAGCCGGCGGCATTCGGCCGTGGACAGCGGCTCCGGCAGCTCCTTGTAGAAGCCTGCGAACAGCGCCGGCACGTTAGGGGTGCGAGCGCGCGCGCGAGCGCTCACGTACCCAGCCAACTGAGCCGCTCGGTGGTCTCCAGCTTGTGGCGGAACTCGTCGACCTGCCGCTCCAGCTGGCGCACGGCGGGCGGCAGCGGCGCCTCGGTCCGCAGCAGCCGCTCGATGTCGGCGACGCGCGCCTCCAGCGCCCGCAGCTGCTCGCCGGCGTCCTCGCCGAGCATGGCGCGCCCGCGCGCCGCCACCACTTGCAGCGCGTAGCGCGCCTCCGGCCCGTTCGGCGGCAGCGCGCCGCTGATGTTCAGCAGCTGGCCGTGCCGGTTGTACAGCTTCAGGATGTCGCCGGGGCCCGCCTCCGCCGCCGACCGGAACAAATCTGCGAACGGCGCGCGCGCGTCACAAACCACCAATCGCCGGGGAGA
>JAODGE020008717.1:0-11112 GCA_027574965.2 Ecitophya simulans
GATGGGTGGTGCCCTCGAAGAGGCGGTCCAGCCAGTTCGGCAGCCCGTCGAGCAGGTTGCCCTGCAGCAGCACCTCGTCCGTCTCCGACTCCGACGAATCGGTGTCGAAGCCTAAGAAACGCCCCGCTTCCGGGTCGCGCTCGAACTTCGTCGCTTTTTGATTCGCCTGCGAATCATCAATGTCACGAACCTCGAAGCCAACGTTTCCTATTTGCATTTCACCTTCATCCGCTTGGGTCTCTCGGTGTGTTTGGCGTGGAACATGCAGAAATACTTGCGATGTCCGTTGAGCGAGAGCACGGTGCCGACGCAATTGCGCGGATTAATGTTTAGCTCGGTGCCATCGGGCAAGGAGAGCTCCAGGATCTCCTTGTACCAGCTGAGGCCACGCTCGACGAACATGTACGAGAACATCAGCGTCTTGTTCCTGCGAAGCAAGCAGAAACACGCAAACAAATGAATACGCATCCAAGGGACAACGCCAAACCCGCGTAATCAAATACCAAAATATACGAAAAGCACTCACATTCTGAAACAAACGAAAATAACTTCAAAATGCAAGTAGTTGAAAACCCTTAAACTAGTTTTATAACAAAATGCGACGACTGCACGAAAAACTATGAATACCAATTATATATGATTTAAACTCTTCGACACATCCATCTAGCGAAAAGTAATAAAAGTATCAAATCAAACTAACAATGGGATTCAAACCAAAATCCTTCAACACTATGTACAAATGATATAAGACAATCACTTACTTCCTGTAAGGCCACATAGCTTTATGAAATGGTGGGATTAACGTCTGCCGCGACTGCATATCCAAAACAAGAAGGATCGTGCGACAACCTGGTTTCAACAAGCGCACCAATCCGTTGTACTTCTCCGCGCGCAACTCGTGCAGCTTCAGCTCCGGCTGGTAACCCGACGACGCACCCGCCGGGGCGCCCATCTCATTGTTGTTGTTACCACCGCCCTTGGACATTTTCGCCGATTGCTTCTGCACGTTTTCTTCCTCGAGTTTCACGAGGTAAGCCATCACGTAACCGAGGATGACGATGAACACGACGGTGCCGACGATTGACAGCGCGGGCAGCAGTTGTTCCTTGTCCAAACTATCGTACATCGTGCTGGTCATGATTATTAGTTTCGTAAAGATCCGACCGACAATGCCTTTGGCGTGTTCGTCGAATAACTCCTTGAACAGACAGAGAATTAGCGATAACAAAAAATAACAAACGAGGAAAACTTCCCCAACCTTCACAAAAGCCTCATATGTTAACGCTTCCGACGAGCGTAACAGGCGACTGATTGTTGTCTCCAGTTTCTGCGTGGTGTCGTTAAAGTTTTCCTCGGATTCCCACTTGTCGCGAACCCATTCGTATTTGACGTGCGTGGTGTCGATGCGGCAGATGATTACAATGCGTAAAATGGGTTCGACATCTTCGCCGTCTACACGAAACGAATTCGGATGTAATAGGACTCAACAGTGGCAGAGTAAGAAGCAGGAAGAAGTAATGAAATTACCTGGAATTAGCGAATTAACAAACTCGGACTGTTTGTCGTGATAAATGTACGCGAAGCGCACTTTCTCGGCGCTGTACGGCGCCGCCTGCGCGTAACTCCTGAACGCCTGCCGATGCAGATCGTGACTGCTCGACTGCTGAGTGACTAAAACGACACACAGTCGCTTGCGCGGTTTGTTCCATTCGCACGGACAGACCGACTCCAGCACGTCCTACACGATGAAAATTATGAGCCGAGTTAAATGTGCAGCATTATTGATATAATAACACAAAACCTGAGAAGACAGTCGCGGTAATGCAAGATACTGATGTGAAGAGATAATGTGGTGCAAGGTAGTTGTGGGAATGTCCTTCATGCTCACACTGGCCACCGGCCTGGTGGTGTTTTCATTGAACAGCAAAACGGTGTCCATTTCCCTCGACACTTGATACCTCTCGCGAATTTCCTCGGATTCCACGAAACTGTCACAGGACGTACATTAAGCCAATTAAAATCGAATCGATGATCGAACCAACCGCCAATTACCCAAAAGCAACGCGATCCCTAAAATGGTAGGCAGTAATCAAATATCTCAGACGAATGTTCTCTCTGGGTTCGAATATGAGTCCTCGGACGCGATTGTCCTCCCAACCGTTGAGGAACTCCTCCGACTCGCCATCTCGGATGCGCTGCACGAGGTTGTAGGGCAGCTTGCGGCGAATGAACTCGATGATGCGTTGCGCGCTCGTCAAGCTGTCTTTGTACACGTAGGTGTTGCCGTCCAACAGAAGGACAAGGCAGGGCAGGCCGTGGATGTTCATCCGACGGCCGAGACTCGGCTCGCGGGCCGAATGCACTGTGTTTAAGTTCACGCCGAGCGGCTCGAGATAATCCACGAGCTTGCGCAGATGCGGCGCGGTTTGCAGACACGGAAAGCACCAGTCCGTGTAGAAGAATATCAGGAACGGCGTGCGAGCACTTTTCGGGAGAATTACTTTATCGTATTGCCTGACAAGGTGAAACTTGATTAACTACGAGTCGTCTCAACATGGCAGGACAGTGTCATTGATTTACCTGGTTGTTATAGACAACTTGTGAAAGAATGTGATGTCATTCTCTTGGAAGTTAAAATGCCCGTTCTGAAAGAGCTCCTCGAACGGCGTGGGCGTCGGAGTGTAATGATGGTAGTCTCGATTGTGGATCTGCTCCTCGGTGATGCCCTTCTGGTCGTATTTGAATCGTCTGTCGGTATCGCTCAGCAGCTCGTAAGCTAGTTTGATCTCGACGAAGCGCGTCTGTGCCGAGGGGTCCGTCGACTTGTCGGGATGCCTGAAATGAACAACCGACGGCGATGAGTCGCCAATGTGAGGTTCGGTTCGGCGTCGCTTACCATTCCTTGACGAGCTTCAGATAGGACTTGCGAATCTGCGCCTGGCTGGCGGAGCGCTGCAGGCCGAGGATCTTGTAGGGGTCACCTAGCTGGGCGAGCGCGCCGCCCAGCAGGGTGAGCAGGACCAGCAGCGTCGGCGGCCCCGGGTGGCGCAACCATTTCATTGTCGCGTCGCGCGGACCATGCAGGCGAACCTCGCGGTTCGCGATGCCTGTCGCGGAGTCGCACCTTCACGCGCACGCCGCGCACTCGCCTCTGGCGCACGCCGCCGCGTCGGGCGCGTATATCGATCAGGCCGCTTCTGCTTCGCGCTGGTGGATGTCAGAGCGCGCGCGGCGCTGACAGGCGGTCGGGGAAGCACCCGGAGATTGTTCAGCGCGGTCGACGCGATTCGGGGGACGCGGCGCTGACCGTGCCGACTATTTTTAAACGTAAACGACTTTCGCAACGCTCGCAACCGCTCATCGCCACGCTCACCTTCGCGTCGAGCACGCGGATGCGACCGTCGGACATCTTTAGACGCGCCATTGTCATCGCGATTCGCTATTTTTTCGACCGATTATTTATGCGCAACAACCGCTCAGCCGCTGCGCAAGTCCGCGAAACAGTTTGGTTAGGTTTGAACGATTTCTGCGCGAGCAGCTTGTTCGACACAAAATTAATTAGAACAAACACGAAACTGAACCGAAGCAAATAAATGATGTGTTTATCGTAATAAATATTCGAGGTACGAAGTATTAAAACAACGGAGATATTTTTAAATCCATCGACAATGTGTATTGGGTTGCCTACATGAAATCTTCATCTCGCTTTTTTAGTTCACGACTATATTTTCAGTGTGCGAAGTAAAATATAGACAAAATAATGTATATTGTTCGACCAAGAAAATGAAAAACGTAATTGTCAGAAGTGGGATTCGAACCCACGCCCACAGAAGTGGACTGCGACCTGAACGCAGCGCCTTAGACCACTCGGCCATCCTGACTGATGGGCTAACGTAACAAAATAATCCATACAATTCTAATGTAATGTAAAAAAAACTGTAAATAAACAAAGTTCCGAAACTAAATAATTATGCTATCGCAACGTGTAATGACGATTAAAAACAAATCGCTTTCTGCTTAACATAATTGTTTTAATTTATCTTCATTATTTGTAATAATCATCTCATATACAATCATATCAATTAATAATGATAAACAAGTAATAATTAATTATCGTAGAATATTTATATAAAAAAGTAAAATTAGTAAAATTTGTACATATTGCACTTTTTTTTTCCACAATCATGCATGCTTCATTTCATGTCGCGTGATCTGCTCGTTACGTGTTTGCGTCTAAACAACGGTTAATAAAGTTTCAGCGCGCAATTTCAATCCGCTCCACATCGTAATGTACAATTAAGTATTAATCGAAAGTGTCGCGCATCTCGGCTGCGTCCAGAATTTCGAATCACATCATGTTCACCTTCCAGCGCTCGCAGAAACCATAAGTCACTAAGAACAACGCAATGGCTGCGCTCGCAGGTGTGGTGCCTACTTCAAAGGGAATGGTATCATACAAAAGTGTAAACTTAGATAGGAATTAAACTTTTCCGCTTACGATTAGAACAGAGTCCTTACAGAGAGTTCAGATTCGGAGTGAGGCTTCGTCTGGTGTGTGTGTTTCGGTGAGGTCGCTAGCCTAGTTTTACAGTTTTAACCTCGAATTTACAGAGTGCCTAACCTCACGTCGTATTCGTAACGTATATTCGTAAATAAACCGATTTTCTGATTGCCAGTTGGTGTGTTTCGATTGTTCGAACGTACAAATGACACAAAAACGAACCAATCGAACGCAGTTGTTATACATCGACAATAATTGCAGCTGTTTATTTTAGCGTCGTCGGCCATTTTCTTTTTTTTTAAGTTTAAGGGGCGCGACGAGAGACAGCGTAAACTGGTAAAAGTATTTCGTAATTATCTCCGTTATTAGATGTGTGTCCGTGCACGATGAGCATTTGTTTCGTCGCTACTCAAACAATGTTTTTGCTTCGTGTGTGGTGTGTTGCTGATGCGTGGCAGTCCAATATATACTAAGATCTTGCGACGATCGCGATTACAATATTGGCAGTGAGTTTACATCTCGTACAATTTTCACGTGAATCACCCTCCGTAATGCAATGTTACTCGGTAGATCGACAGCCAAAACGAAATGAACGCGCTCGGCGGTGGTGTGTCGAATGACAATTTGGGGCGATGGAATTTCGTCAACTCAAAATGGCGCCGTCGATAGTAGAAAAGCACGGACACGTACACATTTTACGCACACGACGATATTTTCGCATGCGCATCGCGTTTGTTAATCGCATTAGAGTATATCTTACTGTATTTTACGCTTATGTTTATGTTTAGCATTTCTTGTATCGTTAATTGTAATTATTATTTATCGTTATGAGACTAGATGAGAGGACAAATCTTGTGGTGCGCGATGGCGACGATGAAATGACATGATGATGGAACGTTGTTTCTCGCGATGCTCGGTCGCTGTCGTTGAGGGTCGCATCGCGTTCGGCACACGCCCGACGCGGCCTAGTTGCATATTATTTCTCTCTCGACGGCAGTGCGCGTGTTATTATTCAGTTGTTCGCTTGCATTGGGTTTTTGCTTTTTGAGGTTAGACGTTCGGCGCGGCGCGAGCGCGACCGTCGACCGCCGACTTACTGCACACGTTATGCTCACAACAATTTCTTTACTTCGTCACACATAATATTCCATATTAGTAGGGCAATAAACGGGATGCGCGTGCGCACGCGCGACCGCGGCCATTCACGCAATTTGTGTCTTCGCATGTCGCTTGTTAAGTCCTGAATTTTTGTACCTTACAATTATACGTTTTGTACATCGATATACCTGACATAAGTGCGGAATATGTTCTGCAATAACTTAACCTCGTCGGCGCGACCGGCGGCGAGGCTCAAACTCAACATTCCTCATTTATGTACATCTACAGTTACAAGTTTATAGTAATCAGAGGTAAATCGTTCGGTTACATAAAAATACGCGACGGGCGCGAGAATTCAAAAATTGCACTTGTCCCTCCGCGCCGCGGCCACGTCGCACCGCGCGCGGCACGAATCGGCATCACATCGATGATCATCTTTTGTGTTTCGTTTCATAAATAGTTTCTGCGTAACGTTTACATCTCTGTTTGGAACAATTTATATATTAGTGTACATTCATTTGTTTCTTCTTCGTCAATATAGAATATGTATTAGTAGGTAATGACAATTTTATACTTTGTTTAACATTTAAATTGCAGTTTTAACGAATTTAACGAGTGCGGTCGACGGCCGGCGCGCAGCGCGCCGCGCATGTGGTGATCACCGGAAACGGACTCGCACCGGCGGCATCGACGCGTCCTAACCTCATCTCGCCGCCGCCGATGTGAATCTGCGTGCGTTTTAAGGCATTCGCTGGCTCGAAACAACCTATAATAAATTCTAGTTTACAACGTCTCACGAAGGAAAATACACGCCTTGATAAATTTCGTGATAATAACAGTTTCGCCTGCAGTTTCGTTTTCGTCTCGGCTGGTTGATGGATGCGCTGGTAGCGTATGAAAATATGCATCTACGTGCTGGATGATTATACAATTAATCATATCAGTTACGCGTTCGCCCCGCTCGTTAATTAACACATTATGAAAAATACGTGAGTGAGTGTGTTACTTCGAATCTCTCCCGCGGGCGAATATCGTCGAAGCGCTTACATGCTACGCGGCGGGGGTGGGGGGCGCGACTTGGCGGTCGCGCCTCCTGCAATTCTGGCGATTCTTTGTCATCGTCGCATAAACTTTATCGTTTCGCATGCTATACATCAATGCAATCGAGCAATCGAAGATCACTAATATTAAAGGTATGTATAATATTTATAGTATAATATAGTACAAAACATGATTTGCAATCCTCTCGCGCTCTGTCGCATCGTCGTACGTCCAATCTATCTCGCGGCTTAAAAGAATTACACCACTCACGATCCCGCTAGATTATAGTCGAAATTTCTTCAATTCGCAAGTCCTCGCGTTAAGTCCCTCGATAAAATTGTTTAGACTGCTTAGAGCTTACGACAAAATGACTACAGCCACACATCGACAGTTAGTAGTAGTACGATCGAGTCTCGGCTCGCCGGTGCCAGTAAACAGATAAAAAGACCCTCCAGTACAATCCTAGTACATTACAAACAGCACACGCTGCTTCGCAGTTTCGCAGCACGACTGTTTACCCTAGACGCTCCATTGTTTCCGTTTCCGTTGGTTTGCTCCGTTTAAAGTTAAGATTTTTAAATTATATGTACATTATTTTTCATAGGACGGCTCAGTCTACGTGTTTCAAATTTCTTCTTTTTTCTTTTCTTTTTTGCTTTCGAGCAGTGAATCGAACCCAAGAAAATATCGGTTTCATTCTGGTTGAATCGAGGTCATGTCAGTGGGATTGTGTCTGTTGTCAGCCTAACTTAAGCGCCATTGCACATCGAGACGATGACGCGTGCGTGTCCGAGTGTTCTGATTGGGTGTGCCGAGTTGGTGTGGGGTTGGTGTACGCGTGAGGTTATTGCGCGCGTGTGTGTGTGTGTGTGTGTCGTCTTTCGCCGAAAATCACCGGAAACAAACTCGCAAATTGCACTTGTCCAGACAAATTCGTGGCCCTCTCTCAGTCTGCGAAAGGCACCTTGTAAGTTATTTCTTTTTTGTTTTGTTTTTCTAGTATCAGTCCGATCCAGTCTTAATAGAAAATCAAAATAAAAAATTCAACAAAAAAAAAGTGCATAACGTAATCGATACGTTGGTATGAGACCCTATAGTGTAAACTCTTCCGCTCGCTCCGCCCATTCGGTTCGGTCGCCAAAACTTCTTAAACTTGGTTAAACTCTCGACGCCAAGACCGCGCTTGACTCAACATACAATACAATACAATACATACAGTTAGTTCTTAGTTTTAGTGTCTAATAGTCGTCTCTATAGCGCCTCCCTGCGCGGGAGGGGCGGCCACGCCCCTTGGGCGTTTTGCGCGCGGGGCGGCGTCGCCCGCGCCGGATGTTTTCGAGTGTGGTTTAGAGATTTTTAGAGTCCTTACTAAGAATTAGTTTTCACAGCCTACGATTTCATCAATCGATCGATATCTTATGTTCCTAGACGCTCCGGCAGAGGGTGGCGCGCGCGGGCGGCGACGGCGGAGGCGTTGCCAGCGTCGACCGGCGGCTACTATAACCTCTGGTCGACGTCCCAGATCTCCTCGAGGAAGGGCGGCAGTTTCTTGTTCTTCAGCTTCAGCGTGAGGCACATCTCCGAGTTCTGATTGCCGAGCGTGCGCAGTTCGGTGAGCACGGAGAGCAGCTTCGCGAACACCGTGCCCGGCTTCGTCTTCCGGCGATTGTCCACGTACGCCCGCAGCGCCTCCAAGTAGATTTCCTGAATCTTCTCCACCTTCCAGCCTTCGATGAGCGCTGGTCGTTCTAGAGGGGGGATCAACCGAAACAATGATAACGCTAAGCACTCGAATTTTGTACGATAAATTACCGGAGAAAATAACGATGGCAGTGAGTAACGCATACTCGGCATTGTCCACTTTCATGGAGTACATGGTCCGACAAAAGTGCAGCAAGTCTTCGATCGTGTCGCCCATGCCGGCGAGATTGTAGCTGTCTCTAGAGTACGGTTGGTTATTAACGAAGAGGATGGAGTCGGACTGCACGTCATATCGCCGCGCCATTCGGAACATCATAACTTCACTCGAACACGCCTGTCGTCGAGAAAACAAAATGGCCGACTTTAGCATTCGGCGCGACGAATCGACAGCGAAAGGTAGACTACCTTGAGGAGGGCTATCTGGTCCTCCCGAAGGAGTTTATCGAACCCGGGCAGTCGTTTGGCGAACTCTACGATGAGCTGCACAGTGAGTATCGTGATCTCGGTGATGTGACGGAAACGCACGTCGCACTGGTCCTCGCCCTCGAGCGGTTGATTCTACAAGGCGCGAACAAACAAACAAACAAAAAAAAAACGGCGGACATTATAACGAACAGATTCGGGTTGCCAACTTACAATGATTCGCTTCACGTCCTCCTCAGACGGGTGTTCGTATTCGTTCTGGAAGTAGACCAATCGATGTATGAGTTCTTCCTGCTCGGGCGAGATCGCTTTCACGCCGTTCACGGATGGCAGTCTTTCACTATCAGACAACTGAAACGAAACAGACGCGTTACTTCCGCCAGCCGGGCGCGACTGCGGCCGAGAATGGGGCTAAAGACGAGGAGCGATGCCCACCTCGGGTTCCATTTTGATGATGTCCGGCGATCCGTTCGTGGTGCTATTCGGCTTGTCCTTCTCCTTCTGCGCCTTCTTCTCCTTGCGCTTGACGGCGCACTGGACTTCGGGCACCACGCACTCGGGCCGCATGCCCACCGCCAAGCACTTCTTCAGTCTGCACTCCTGGCACTTGCGCCGCATGTACATGTCGATCTCGCACGTGTTGCCGTACTTGCAGGAGTAGACGGCGTTCTTGGTGATGCTGCGCCGGAAGAAGCCCTTGCAGCCCTCGCACGTGAGCGCGTTATAATGGTACCCCGAAGCCCTGTCGCCGCACACCAGGCACAGCTCCTCCTGCTGCCGCGGCGTGGGGCCCTTCTTCTTCTTGCCATCACAACTGTCGGCGCTGTAGCCGTTCAAACTGCTGGGAGATAAATCTTCGCGGCCTGCAAACGCAAAACATGCTCAATCTTCCACGTCGACGAGACGGCCAAACGCGCTAACGCAACGCCACCTGCAGCAGTGTACAACCAAACCCGTACCCATTCGATTTATAAGTCATAAAGATCCATTGTTTTTCCTTCCAGTTAACACCGAATGAATATTTATGATAGGTACCGCGCCGCGATGAAACAATAAAAATAGTAGCCTTTTGTTGACCAACTCAACGCGCATACAGATAGCGCGCGCCGCATACAGCGTGTCCGCCGAGCGCCGCGCCGGCGCTGGATGGTCAAAACGAAGCTCCATTCTAGGCATTAAATCAGAGATATTCGCTTTGTGATTATCCAGGAAATAATTTCGTGGTGCGTGATTCTAATGACGACCGACGATGCGATGTAATCCGGCGTGGAATAAGTGGAATATTCTCACTTTCAAGGTCCCGTATCGCACGACCGCGACGACCACGACCGCAGCCAGAACCTAGCGACCACAACGAGCGCCATTGTTGCGACCAACGTAAGTGGCTTGCCGAGCGTCGAGGAAGTGAATAATTAACGTATTTCAGAAAAATCTACGCGCGTATTGCGTGAAACGCACAAGGTACTTCGAGTCAGGCGATATCGAACACAGAACACGGCCGGAAAAATGTACTCGTCAAACTTTAGATTGTTTACAACTCTATAGCGCGCCTCCAAAACCGCCTTCAACATTTTTGGCGTTGACATTCCGCCGGTGCCTCCTCCTCATTCTCGAAACAGAAGCGAGTGCAAGTAAATATAAGTGAAGTTTAAGTGAAACGTGACCGGAATTAATCATCCGTCAACCTACGTTTTGTTGCGCACGCTGAGCAACTTCGCCAAGCGTGCACGACGCTTGTGTGCGTGTGTGACATACAAAATGGCCGACGTGGGTTTCGCCCGGGACCGTTTCGAAACTGCTTTTAAAATTTGATGCCGAAGAGAAGGGCAAAACGAAACGCCGAAAAAATACGAGCCGACCAAAACCAGAAGTAATAAAGCGAATAAAATAATTTGAGTCTAGGCACCGCCGGCTTCTGGGTAATTACGTAGTGAAGTAATTACGTAATTACTCGCGACGACGAGGACATTTCGCGCGGCTCACAGTCTCCTACAACGTCGGGCACCGCGCGCTCGCTCGGCGAGTTTGGGAGCGTCGTCATCGGCACAAGAGGAAAGCAAAACGCAGTGCGCGTCCGCTTGCGCAAGGTTGACTTTAATTGAGTTGGTAATGATTCTAATTTCGCGGACAGCGCGACCAAAACGGCAATGTGACCGGCGCAAACGAGCAGCGCCGCGCGCGAAATCAACGCCAGTCGCGACGGGCGCGTTTACATCGCAACCGGTTGCCATATAATTGAGCGATGTCGCCGGCGGAAAATTGATTAGAAAAACGCGGCCAAAGAGTTCCTCCTCCGCCTGCCGGGCCGAGCGGCGAATCGTCGAAAACGGCCGTCCGAAGACAACAAG
>JAODGE020008723.1:0-15211 GCA_027574965.2 Ecitophya simulans
ACAAGATGCACTTTGCAGCAACGAGCGTTGTCGTCGCCTTCTGTATGTTTGTCTTATAGTACAACAATGACACAACGTTTGCAGAGCTTACGTTGCACCTCAACAGGGTGGATTATGAAGCAGCGGGATTGAGTGGGACGTGCTCCTTCACCCCATAGCTGCCAGGTTACGACGGCTTCTTGATAACATCCTCTAAGCGGCGCACCTTTGTTCCACCTCTGCCACCACTGCGGTATGCATCCTCCAGTATATCTGTCGTCTTGACGTAATACCCAGTACGCATAATATCTCCAATCTGATCAATGAACTCCGTCGCGGACGGGTACAGCAGACGCACCACTTTATCCTCCGGCTTCATCGCATTGTGGTTGTAGAAGTGGTAGCGGTAGTGCGCGTTCTTGCTCGCGTCGTCGCGCAGCTGCGCTCCGCAGTGGCCGCAACGGTACCGCCCGGCGGCACTGCGACTCGTTGGGAATATGGACCGTATGAAACTCCGCAACGTACGCTCCGCCGCCTCCGCTGTGCGGGCGTGCTTGTGCGGACGTGAAGCCGCCCCACCGGCCCCAACGCTGCCTGTCGACAGAAAGGGTGAGCCGCCAGTGGAGCCCAACAACATCTTGAGGCCGCTGTCTACCGCCGCCTCGTGTAGCCCGCTGCTCCCGCCCCCGCCGTCACCATCACCGCTGGCACGGGAGCGCTTCCGCATCAGCTCCTCCCGCTCTGCCCGCAGTCTGTGCTGCACGTGCTCCACCAAGCGGCGGCTCGTGTCAGCGCTGAGGAGCCGCGTATCCGCCCAGGACTGCAGCAGCGCCAGAAATTGTCCGCGATGCTCCTCCGCTGCGTCGTCGGCCCAGACACTGCCCTGCGGGCCCCACAGCGGGAAGCAGTCGCACACGAGTGATGGCAGCTCCCTCTCCGCCGCGGCCCGCAGCTCGCGCTCAGTGCAGTTCTTGAGGGCGGCGTCCACCGCGCAGGAGGCCACATACGTGTCCTGCACAGCGGCGTGGGCGCGGTACGTGCACTCACGATCCAAGCGGGACCCGGCCGCACACCGACCCACACCCACCTTTCCCAGCTCCTCGCACACCTCCGAGTACCGGGCGGCGGTGTCCTTGAGGTGACTGAGGAGCGTCGTCCAGGCCTCGGTGGTCCACTCTGGGTGGTCGTTGATGCTCCACACAATGCCGTCTATCAGGCCCTGCGTGTGTGGGATTAGCGCGGGCACACTGATCAGTGGGTACGCACGAGCCGCGGCAGCGTACTGCGGGGTGCGCAGGCGGCTGAGCAGAAGTAGCTGCAGTGCAGTGACCCACTCCTCCTTGCAGCGAGAGTCACTATCCATATTTACTCTACTGACTTGCGCACACAACACACACTCTGCCGTATATATGCAACTGTATATGAACACGTACATTTTATTAGTGCAATCCCGTGACCGACAGAGAAGATAAACAATATACGTAAAGAGGGGCACAGAGAGAGAAATGAGGGAAGTGCACATGTTGAGAAGGTAAATTATAGTGACGCCAACTGTTGTCGGGCACTGCTTGTCGAACGCTGTGCGAGGAGAGTGAATGAACGCAGAATCAAGGTCTGGTAGTGTATTATCAGGCAGCACCTCCTTGACGAGTGTGCACCTTTAAGCGAAAGCGCAAGTCCCACTCAGTACAATGATACTCCCTAAGGGGGGGAGGAAGCCTGGAGCTGTGGACAGAGGGAGCAGAAAAGCAGTTGAGCGCAGTTAGTAACTACTCTGTCACTACCCCCTCTGCTGCAGGACTTGGAATGTCTGTGCGGTAAATCTGAGGCGTCTTGACAAAGCTTCGTACCTTTTCGTTCGCGAGCAGCTGCCGCAATCTTGCGTTGTGCTCTTGGATGCTTACCCGGTAGGATATCGTATCGACACCGAAGCAGTCCTCCAATGCGCGGCGGTACTCCTCCTCGTAGACGGCGCGTGAGAGGATGCGCTGGAGAGGGCTGCGCTTCAGGAAGGGGATGGCACTCTCTTGGAGGTGGTGGACCTTCAGCAGCTGATGCTCGTCGGTGTTGGTCGCGGTCCCGTCAAACCACACAGTAAAGCAGTAACGGGTGTGGGCGCTGCCTAACCTCACTGGCAGTACCCTGTGAAGCATGAGGTCTGAGCGGAACAGCACGACGGTGTTGAAACGGGGCGGCACGGTGACGCAGGGCCCGAGGAACGGCATTACCTGCAGTTCACCGCCGACCTCCTCGGTCCAGTCCTCGGTGAGGTACACCGCCATGGTCAGGCGGCGCTTATTTGGGCGGCTTGGGTTGTCGTAATGCCACGGGAAGGCACCACCGCTGTTCTCCTGCAGCTTCAGCGTCACCGCCGCTGCGGCCTCGTCGGCGGTGTAGAACTCCACAATGTCCTCGCAGCAGCTGACACGCTCCCTCAGTAAGTGCGCCAGATCCTGCAGCTGCGAGTCAAAGAGGGAGGCGTACAGGGGAAGCTGGGACCTGATGTCCCCCCGGTGAAGGTCGCACTCGTAGATATGCGGCTTCGTCAGCTTGATGGGCCCCTCAGACGTGAGAAACTCGACCTGATTAGGCACCCTGGCGCCCTCCATTGTGTTGAAGCACGTCGTCATTTCTGCGAGGAACTGCCTCGCCATTGCATCTGGCAAGGGGGCATTGTCAAGAACGACGTAGCCATCAATATCCAGTTGCCCGCAGCGCTCGGGGGTCAGCAACCGACGCAGCGAAGAAGCCAACGTCGCCTCCCCTACCATTGTGTTGAAAACAGTGCCTCGCTACCGGCTACTGGAGACGAACGAGGGGGAGAGAGAATGTGAGTGAGGAAGGATCTAACACGTTTACCGTACTGCTCGGATGACGGTGAGGGCTGCTTGTTGGCGGCACACCCCAGAGAGGTATGGAAATGGGGGAAAAATAGTACCTGAAGCAAATGAAACGCCAATCTTCATGCCTTTATAAGATAACCGCTGCACAGGACCCTTAATCCAAAAACTTGTCACGAACACGTACTGGTTGCCACCACGCGGCATTGCACGTGTGTGTGTGTGTCTGCATTAGCAGCATACCGCAAGCGCGAGGAGATGGCAATTTGCATAACAATGCCCCCACCCCCCACCCCATGACAGTACAGCACGTACGCACGCCAGCATCATAGTAAAAGTATGCGCAGGGAGTGGCGGAGAGACAGAAACATGTGCAGCGTGATGGTAGCGAACGAGGTCTCATTACTGCAATGCACGGCTACATCCCGTGTGGCAACATTCACTCCTCCACCGCCCGGCCTACTGCATGAACGCCAGTCCCACTGCTTTCTCAGCCTCAGTGTTCTTCGCATTCTGTGCCGCTCTCTGTTTGCGCAGGCGCTCCTGCGCAACATACTCCACCAGCATCTCCATTAAGCTGGCGACCGTGTAGACGCCACCGACCACCGCACACAAGTGAACAATGAAGTGGCTCACCGTGTCGTAGCTCTCCGAGCACTCCACCGAGAAGCCGGAGACGCGATAGGAGAAGTACACACCAGGGGCCCGCTCCCGCCCATCATAGCCGATGATGGAGTGGGCCTGTGTGTACTGGTAGCCGTAGTGCGTGGGTGTGAAGGTGGGAACGAACTGCAGGTAGTACTGATAAAAGTACGGGAGGTGCGGCGCATGAGGCAGTGTCCGGACTTTATTTCGGAGGGGATTCAGCGACTCGGGTGTGATGTGCTGTGCATAGCGTCCAAAGTCAGAAATGTCGATGGCACCTACTTGGAAGCTCACTATTTTGTGGTCGAGTCGAGCGGGCTCGCTGTCTCTCAGGACGACATTGAAACTCGCCTGACCGCTCGCCATTGGAGCGCTGGCGACTACAACGCACCCACTCTCACTACCGGCATTTTCCCCTGTGTACATGTTGCTCTGGTCCTCCGACATCTCACCAAAGGGTATCACGAACATTTGTACCCTTGTGTATCTCTGAATGTCAAGCTCGCGGCCTCTGTGCGTTGTGGTCTCCACCTCCAGCCGGCCGCATGACACATACGGGAAGCTAAAAGTTGCATATATATCTCTGGGTTCCTCTGGGATCAGCGCAGCGGCTCCCGCCGGGCGCCGGCTGGTCACCAAAACGCACTGCCTATGCCCGGTGAAGTAATCCCTGAACTCACCTACCATCAGCACAACCAGGAGCAGGGCGGTGCACGCGGTAGTGAGGGCGCCATAGGTGGTGGCAGGGGTGAGGTGCTTCTCGCTGTCCTGCACCACGCGGAACAAATCAACCCTGCGCAGCGTTCTCATGCTAGAGAGGAGCAGCTCCGTGGGCTCGAATGGTAGTGTGGAGACAAGTGTAGTGCTAACAGAAAGGCGCACACATGAGAAGAAGAGAGGAGGAAAGGTGCGGTGCGTCAAATCACAGCAGCGTGTGACTGCAACACAGGTGACTGCAAGGGAGGGGGGGGGGGATGGGTGTGGAAATGCAGTACGCTTGGCAACTGCACATGAGAAAGTACGCTGCCGATCAGACCGTATGTAGTTCAATCGTGATAATCCCAAAGAATAAAAAAGAGCACAAGTGCATTTACACGCACGTCTCATTCCCTGCTCCTCCCTCTGTCTCCATGTGCGTGTGTATATATATGTTGAGAGAGGGTACACAATGAGAAAGACCGCACCGACTACTCCGAGAGCAGAAGAGGGACGCAGTAGCCCCATGTCCGATGATGCTCAAATATAATCTACATCCATAGTCGTAGCATCGCTCCGGGGTGCCGCTTGAGTAGCGGCAAGAGGAGGCCAAGGCACACATGCCCGCCTCCGTATCCTGCCTTTTTTTCATTATTACGTGCTCAGCCTTTTCGCCCTTGACCTTTCAGTTTCATGAGTGCCTCGTCATGTGTCACTGCTTCTGCTAGCGCACTGCGGCCGACACAGTACAGCAGTAAGTGCCACAGGGCACAAGCATGCGCAAGCGTCTGTAGTTCAGCTCCTTTTTCTTTTTTTGCGATTCTATGTGGCATAAACCAAATATATAAATACGTGAAAGAGTAATCTATTGGCACAGTGCTCGCATGTTGCTTCAGCGAACACGACCCGGCGCCAGGTGAAGGAAGGAAGTGCGACCATTTGTTGGGGAGAGGCACCAGGTAGCACTCTCTCTTCCCTCCTCACCCTGTTCTGTCCTACCCACGTGCTTGTGTATAGTTATATGTATGTACGCGGTGTGTACGAGTAATTGCCTGCACGTCCACTGGAGATCATTACAGACAGTCTGTTTCGGTCTCGAAGAAGTACATGTACGGATTCTCTTCAGAGACGTGCGTGTCACTGTGCGCGGAGTGGCCCGTGGTATTCCCACTTTCCTCCTGTGAGCTTACGCTGCCAGCAGGCCCCTGCAGCTTCGCCACGGCCGCTTTCAGCTCCGCGTTCTCACGACGCAGAGTGGCGATGAGTGCGTCACGCTCGTCCAAGACCTGCTGTATCTCGCGGCCAAGATCCTGTTGGAGCTGCTGCATGACCCGACGCTTCACGCGCTCTTCGATGGCCAGGAGGTCACTAATTGGTTGGGATGTAGAAGTGGAGCGCGGGGTCACTTGATCGCTGTACTGCTCGCGGCGATCCAGTTGTCGCAAACCTCGATTGGTGGCCCCTTCTCCGGTGCTGCGTAGCTGCGGGAGCCACCCGGTAACCTCAACCGCAGACCGACCATCCATCTCATCCTCCATGAGGGCGGTGACGTCTTCTCTCGGGTGGTAGCTGCCCGCGTTGCTGATACTGCGGGGCGCACGGCGGCGCCGCGCGGAGGGGTTGCGCCGTGGTGAGCGCGGAGCGTCCCTGCTGTCGTCATTAGCTGCCCACGCCCTGCCACTACCGGACGTGGGTGCATTAGAGGGTCGCGCTCTGGCCGGCGACTGATAAGGTCTTGGCGCATTGCGAGCTTTGCTGGGGGCAACCGAAGCGATACTGAGTCCCTTCACACGGAAGGCGTACCGCAGCGTGTTGGCGGTGTGCTCGTAGTTGACTGAGCTGGGCGAAACGTTTGCGATCATAACGGTTTTGCTGTTGCCCGTGAAGCTGTCTCGCAGTACCTCGGTCAGACGAGAGCCCCGGAAGGGCACATGTCGCTTCTTCTCGTCCAGGGCCCGGATGCACTCCTTCAGGGCCAGCAGCGACTTGTTGATCTCCGCCCCCTCCAATCGCGTCTGCCTGTCATTGTTAGCCGTGTCCGCACCCCTCTCACTGCCAGCAAGGTCGACAAAATTGATGGTCCCGCAGAACTCCGGCGCCTCGTCGTCCTTCAGTTGTATGGACATGATGGCATGCGAGCGGCTGGAGCGCTCGTTACCGCTGGTGCTCCCCGTGCGGCGCTGATCCATCCCGTTGCTCACAATGCCCCAGAGCTCCTCCGCTGAGGCGACGGAGTGCCATGAAAGACCACAGATATTTACCCGCCGGTTGCCGTCCTCCCGCAGCACGACTGGAGAGCGACCGTTGAGAAGATCATAGAGGGAGTTGCAGTAGATTTCGTAGAAGGCAACGCTAAAGCGGTGCGACGGCCCCGCACGTGAGAAGAGGTCGGATGCGGCAAGGAGGTAGAGTCCCCTCTCGCTGTCCCCACCCATCATAGTGTACGTCTTCCCGCTGCCGGTCTGCCCGTACGCAAAGCACGACGCACTGCCGCCACTGAGCGCGACGTCCAGTAGCTCGCCAGTGCACGTCCGGTAGAGCTCATCGTTGTGGACGGTCTGGTCAAAGGAAGCGTCAAAGGCAAAGTCGCTCGTCTCCGTGTATTCGCTCAGGTCGATGCGCTGCTTAGTAATCGCCAGGCGCAGCATCGCCGGCGGCTCCACGGTCACGCAGTCGCTCCCGGGCTCGGATGGCCCGAGGGGTCGTTTGCGGACAACCACCTTGATGCGCCCGTCTCGAGCGCGTGCGAAGGAAGGAGTGGCGGGCCGCTCAGTCGCCGAGGGTTCCTCCACGGTGGCAAGAGGGATCTCCTGTGGGGGCATCGCAGCCACTGGAGGGCTCTGTTGAGGAGACATGCGTCTCTGAGCGGAGGCAGAGCGATTCGAGCGTATTGGCGTCCGTAGATTGCGTGGCTGTGATAGCTGCCGCCTGCCGTGCAGTTGCTGCTGCTGAGGTGAGAGTGGGGAGAGGCTTCTCAGACGCCCACCCAGGGGCTTTGATATCTCTGCTGGTGGAGTAACACTGCGTGGTGGCAGCTCCTCGCGCCTGGGGGTGACAATCTCCGCCGTGCTGTTGAGTCGATCCACCACTTCAAAGTCACCTCTGCCCGCTCCGGTAACCCCGCGGGTGATAACCAACGACCTCGGTGACTCCAGCGGGGCGAGGGAGGGTGGGGCCTTCCGCCTCCCCGAGGCCGATGAAAGACGCATCACGGTGAGCGGCGGCGCACTGACTTGGGCAAACTGCTTCGCAAGGGCGTCAAAATCGCTGTTCAGCATCTGCAAGGACGGGATGGAGACGTCCTCGGCGATGGATGTGTCTCTGTCTTTGCTGATTGAGCGCATTCGCTTCATGAGTGACGTCTGGGCGTCCAGGTGCAAGAGGGACTGAGCGACTCCACTCCGATCCTCCCCATCGTCTTCAGCCTGTCGCGAAGATGGGGAAGGCGTGCTCTTATCATCTTCGGAGGGGGCTGCCCGAGAGAAACGCCTCAGCTGCAGCGACGTCGCCTCCTCTACACTCGCCCACCTCGCCACGGAACTGTGACTGTTTAAGCTGTCATCACTGGGAGTGCGCAGCATTGAGTGTTTTATTTTTCCCACTCTCTCTCGTGGGCGCGGTCGCCTGTATATAAATAGAAGGGGATGGCGACGGTGTGCACACAACGCGCTTGCGAATCCCTCACAGAGCGGAGAGACTGTGGGCTGTCAGCTATAGTGCGCTGTTGTCATGTGAAGGGGGCAAACAGAACGTCGACAGACAAAGGACAAGGAATTATAATTTGGTGTGTAAAAAAGGGAAAGCAGAGAGAGCAAATGATAGGGGCAGGTACTGTGTATCGGTGTAATGCCACTAAAATAACCACCAATGCGTGGTGGTGGTCACTTTCCATCTCTGTCAGCATCAATTGGTGAGACAAAGATTAATTTTACGAGCTGAGGGGACCCATGAAATCTCTCTCTCGATCTCTCTCTTTCTTTCGTTCAGTACGCCGTTTAAAAATAGTAGAGTTGTACAGGTAAAGGCAGTTGAAGCTGCACAACGCTTATAATGCGCACGCCAGTATCTCTGAGCGCCATTGCAATCAAAGTGGAATAGTTGAGTGAGGGAAAGAGAGGAAAGGGTGTGTTGATCGCTTCGAAATGCTGGTCCACATTCCTCTCCCTATTATCCAGTACGCTCCGCGCTAATGGCATAGTGTAGCCAGCTCCAGTATGGTGGTGTCCAGCTTATCGCACTGGTTTCCGCCTGCCTTGCAAGGGATCGTCTGAATATATGGAGTCCTGAGATACCATGAGCCAAAGGTGGATGTTGGCGCCTGCACATTGAGCACGTAGTGCGATCTTAGATGCTCAGACTGGCCGTTGTGGTTGTACTTACTACTGAGTATTACCGGGGACGCAAACGTGACGCCACGGATGTCCAGGCCGGACTGCAGCCCAATGGAGGCAGCCATTGCCCCAGTGGGACCGTGGCCCACGATGAACACGTGCTCGTTCAGGCCCTGCAGTCTCGTCATGTATTTTGTCAGCACGTCCGCCGTGCGCTCCATCGACTTCTTCCACAGGAGAGGGCTCATGTCCATGGCGAAGGAGAGGTAGGGCATGATGTCCTCCAGGTACGCGGGGGGCATCAGGAAGCTAAAAAAAGAAATGACGTAAATATCCACCCACATTGTCATGCCCTCGATCGCAACATGCTGGTTTGCGCCGGTGCGCACGGCAATCACGGTGGTGTTGTGGTCCGGCGTCTGACGGTGGAAGGCGTCAAAGTCCACGACGTTCGCGAAGCCCTCTGTCGACACGGGTGTCTTTGTGAAGTCAGGGAACCAGCGACGCAGGTCCAGTTGCTGTGCAGTTTCGTTGGTGTTGTAGCCGAGCTTCGCAAAGAGCGCCATCCCGATGATGTTCAGCGTGCTATCGGGGAAGCCCATTAGGCAGAGTAGTGGGAAATTGCGAGCCGCTGCCCTCAACGGGCGGCTGGCGTTGAAGTCCGGGAGGATCGAGTGACTGACCGACCTGCTGTAGATCTCTGCAGTGTCCGCGTGGGCCAGCAGCACACACGCCAGGAGCGCAGCGGTGAAACTGAAGGCGATGGCGAACATGCCGTAGTAGTTGGTGGACTCATTGGTGCGGAAGATACAGACCAACAGGTGAATCACCAGGGCAAGCACAAAGAGCCCCACGCGATAGTTCTTCACGATGAGCGCCACGAGGCAACCGATCATATGCAGTAGTACAATAATCCACATGGAACGAAAGAGCCACAACTTCACTTTCCCCTTCCACCTGGTCGCCGTCGATACTACTGCGCAGCACACAAAGAACAGCATCAGGAAGAGGATGGTGAGCAGCGAGTTGCCCCAGTTGTCCCTCCACCCGTGCGCCCCCATTGTGAAGACCGCGTCCATCCAGAAGATACTTGCGTAGAAGGAGGCGGCGATGAGGATCGTGGAGGACGATGTGGCGTTGTTGAGAGACAGTAGAACGGCCGAGACTACGAGCAGCGCCACCTGCATGACGATACTTCCACACAGAAAGAACACCCCGCCATTGGCCATGTAGGCTGCACCAGATGCAAGGGAGAGCAACGCCAGGAGCAGTATCAGGAGAACCTCCGATGTTGACTGAGTGCGCACTGTGTCGTCATCGATGTTAACATTCATGAAAAGGTAAATGGACATCTCAGCGTTGTTGACGCGACTCCCATGAGCGTACGATGTCTTGTTGATGGGCTTCAGTCCGAAAGCAAACAAAACGTGGTAAATGAAGATGAGACAAGTGGCGACAATCCACCCATACGCGACGCTGTACTGGATACCCGTTACGACATCGTACCGTCTGGTCATCACGCAGAAGACTACAAAATATGCGACAGTTCCTGCGATGTACATGACGGACTGGACAATAAGTGCCTTGTTCCCAAGCGGCTGAAGTACCCGGAGAATGCGGCCATCAAAGGTGTTCTTGCACAGCTCGAACCCCCTCGAGCAGAATATAACGAACTGTATGGCCATCACTATCAGGGCGACACCGTAGAGAAACACACTGTATGGGGCCGTGAACATCGAGAAGAATATGTAAACAAGAGTCACCGCGGACAGGATGGCGATGAACAGGGACGCAAGCAGATAGTAGCTTGACATCACCATCATGCAGAGCCAGAGAAACCCCCGCGCCACTAGTACCAATCCTGATGGTATGTACTTCAATATCGCGTCTCCCCTAAACTCAGTCCCCATGCGGAGCAGCTCACGCCGATCATTGACCTCCTGCTGGACCACCGCCAGCCACTCACGCTCGTACATCTCCGTGATGCTGAGGCGGAAGAAAGACTCAATGGCAGCAAACTGCGCCAAGTAGTCCGAGAAGAGGTCGCGCGGTTGCAGGTGGGAATCCTCTATCCGCAGAACACTGCGCCGCGGGGCCTGAGATGCCCCTTTGGAAATGGTATCGCAGGTCAGCAACGTTACGTCCTCTGCATCGCCGTCGCGTATCCCCAACTCACTAACGCCGCGCACACTTACGCTGCTCGAGGATAAACTCCCGGCGTGGTCGGAAAACAAGCCCCTCTCTGCAGGAGAGCTGCCAGGAGATGGACGCCCGATGATGCTCATCCTGAGGGCATCCATACGCGAACCCTCCGCTGTGTAGCCCGCCGCCCGCAGGTTACTGAGCTCCCACTCCTTCACACTGCTCCCGCGCTGAATGGCTGCCTTGAGCTGCTCAAAGTACTCCTTGATCGTGTAGGCGAAGCGCGTATAGTTCTCCTGTTTATCACAGTCGTTCTTTCCGCCCAGTGCAATAGGTAACACGCTGGCGTCGTACAACTCCAGCAGCTTCCCATTATTGATGTCGCCATCGGAGATGATAATAATGCGGTCAGAAACAATGGAAGACAGAGAGCTGAAGAGTGGCTTTGCGAGCGCTGAGAGCGTTCGGCTCATCTTGCAGATGTACATCTTGTCGACGCAGCCTGGGTAGTACTTGGCGATACGAAACGCAATGTCAGTCTGGAAGGTCATATCAACGTTTCTCCAGATGCTCGCCTTATCCTGGTTGATGAGCATCGCCAGCTGACAGCGTTTGCTCTCCGGCCGCAGCCGAGTCGCGTAGCTCACAAACATATCAAAGTTCTTTCTGCTCTCATCCCGCCGCGACGACTGTGGGCTATCCCGACCTGTGCAGATGTACAAGGTCACTCGCCCCGCCTTGTCACTGCCGATCACCTGAATGATACCCTTCTGCATATTCTCCATCATCCAGTCCGTGATTTCCGCGCGCCCAAGCTCCTCCTTCTCGAATGTATCGCGCCGGTTCAACTTCGCTACTGTCTCGCTGACATTGAAGTTCTTATTTTCGAGGAATCCGTATATCCAGCAGTCGAAGTAGTTGTGGTCTATCCCCATCTGCCGCTTCACTTCGTCCACCTTCGCCTGGTGCGCGTAGGCATTGCTCCCGATGTCCAGCAGCACGGCAGTGGAATTGCTCATCAGGTGGCAGGTATCCCTGCGAGGGGGAGAGGGGAGGAGAGGAGCCAACGAGTGCTCTCTTGGCGAGATGAGGATTACTGACGTTATGTCGTCCCCAAATCACAACAAAGCGAGCAAAAGAGCAAGTACGAATTAAAAGTGTGTGACAACGGACTCTTACTCAAATAAAAAAAAGTAAGTAACAAACAGGTGAAGCGACGCCTGCGCTGAGATCAGAGGGGGGACTACTACCTCTGCGCCGGTGAAGAGAGGAGGGAGGAGGGGGGTGCAGCTGCTCGTGGCTACACACTCAAAGAGGTGCACAGACGCAGCAGTTGTGGGGGGGGGGGCGATAGAAAGAGGGGACAATATTGAAGCGCGGCATCGCATGAATGTAGTTCAGCAGAGTAGGAGGGGAGGGGAGGTAGTATCCCGCATACACAAAGGTGGCAATGTTTGGCTGTATGTGTGGGTTGGTGCTCTTGTGCATACGATCCACGCACTTATGTGCTTGTTGGAGGAACGTTAGTGGCACAGTAATACAAATCGAAACGAAATGGTGAAAGGGAAAAATAAACGGGTGGATTGCCCCCAAGGAGGTGCATTCTACACAGTCACCCGCCCCCTCCGAAACTGTCGCGCACATATATGCGCATACACAGACAGCAAGGATGAGATAGTTTAGTGATATATCATTTCCTTTAATGGGCCTTCACGTGCTGGCGCCCGTACTCGTCCTGGCAGCTCTCAAGCAGGTGGTATCCTATATACTCCATGGACCTGCAATACGCCGCCGACCCCTTGCACCACATCTTCTGCTTTATCGACACGTCCTGGCCGCCGATATTGTCGAGCACGCCGTAGTAGGCCCCGACGCTGAGGACGTAGCGGTGGTAATCCTCGTACGTGAAGGACAGCTTTCGCTGCTCATGCAGGAGGCCAGGGGAGCCAAATACGACCGTTTGCATCTTGCTGGATATCCCCACCATGGAGGCATACCCGCCCGCCACGCCGGCGCCAGTGAGAATAATGTCCCCGGTGACGGTAGACTTGTAATCCTGGAGATAGGCAGAGATGTCGTGCTCCAAGTCGTGCCACTCAAAGGGAATCATGCGAGCCACGAAGGACATGACGTACACAATGGTCGACACCCAGTCATAGGGCAGGAAGATGCTAAGTGGCGAGAGGGCAATAGAGTCCACCCACGCCACCGTCGACACAATAGAGGAGTGCGCCAGCCTGTTGTTGAGCACCAGCACTGTGGTCTCGGCGGGCGCGGGTGCCGTGAAGCTGTGCATGTCCCACGTCGTTCCATCCGCGGTGAAATCCTTCACGATGCCATCGTACGTGAAGCCACGACTGCCGAACCAGCTGGAGAAGTCCGTCTCCAGGACGCGTGCCCCGCGCGCCATGATCACCTCGGTGAGCAAGGCAAGGTCAGCGATCGTGAGGGACCCATCCTTTCCCATGCGCAGCGAGCACACTGGGTACCGATGATAGAGCTCCAGCGTGCTGGCCGTGGCAGCCGTCGGTGGCGTGACGGAGGGGAGGCTGCGAGCGACATCGTACTGTGATGTGGTGCCGTACCACCCAAGCAGCACGCACGCTATGAGGATCAGCAGGGACGCCGCCCCCACAAAGAAGACGGAGTGGATGTCCATAAGGTCTCGCGGGGCGAAGAGGACGTTGATGAAGTTGTGCAGCATGATCGCCATGCAGAAGAGCCCAATCTTATACCCGACCACAGGGAAACAGGTGATCCAGCAGGCAAAGATATACAGGAGAACGATGGTGAAAGATATCCGCAGCAGCACGCTGTTGCCCGGCCGCCCCAGGCAGTTGACCGCCAGTATCGTAAAGATGCCGTGCAGCACGGAGGACACGATCACCGAGGAAGTCCACCTGGAGCTGTAGTTATCGAAGCCGAAGACGAAGGTAATGTACATCCACACGATTATCATCATCCAGAGAGTGACGCGCATCAGCGATCCGCTCAGGGCGCTGGAAAGTGCTTCAGAGTAGTAGTTGATCACAAAAGCAGAGACCAGCGCAGACACAATCGTGCAGATATACATGGACACAATCCGGCTGATGAAGAAGGCCACACCAAACAAGAGACTTATAACAAGCGGGACTCCTCCAATAACAAACGACGACGTGCGGATCATAAACTTGGTGTCCACCTCCTCGGTGGAGCCACCGAAGTTGAGCGCGAGGAAAAATGGCAGTGCCGACAGTTCGCTGCGGCGGGTGCGCTGGTGGCGCGGCGCGAAGAGGCCGGTGAAAAAGAAAACGTGCGTGACGGCGACGATGAAGGTGGCGCTGAGCCACCCAGTCGCGAAGGAGACCTGCAGCCCGCGCAGAGGACAGTCCCGTACGGCGTAGATGCAGAAGATGATGAACTGCACCGCGAGCACCGCGATGAAGAGGAGCACCTCGGCTGTGGAGCCGATGGCACTGCCCAGTTGCTCAAAGAGTGGGATGACGTTCCCTTTATAGATCGCCACAAGAAACTCTGCCGTGCGGGTGCACAGCGCCGCTCCCTGCAGCATCACCATCGTCAGGACACAGTTGAGGGGGAAGAAGTAGCTGGGCTTCACGTAGAAGCCGAAAAAGATGGTGGCCAATATGCCGGCGGTGAAGACGGTGTAGAAAACAAAGGCACCTACCAAGAACAGAGCATTGCTCATAGTCACGGCGAGCAATATGAGGCGATAGAGCGCGCGCAGAGGATAAGGAATGCGGATGTACCAGGTGATGTCCTGCACATCAATGCCCTTCGAGACTCCCACCACGCCAGAGGCATGTTCCCCCGCGTAGGTGCGCATGATCGTGTACCGCTCCAACATCTCCTGGTCCTCGACATCCAAGCGCCAGCGCAGCAGCTCCTCCAAGAAGAAGAAGGCCAGTTGGCGCTCCAGCTCTCCCGTGATGCGCTGCCAGCTCCACTCCCCCTCCACAGCGCTCAGCATGCTGCCGGGTTCCCGACTGCTATTCATGTACTCGTCTACTGATAGGCAAGTGCGCAGGGACATCGGATCCTTGATCGAAGTGGCCCCAGAGAGCTCTTCGATCCGGAACATGCTGTTCGTTCGTGACTTTGCAGCAGTTTTCAGCGTGGCGAGTAAACTATCGTTTGGCATAGTCAGTGACTCAGCACGCTGGGAGAGTGCCCCAGTTTTTGCCGCTGCGTCGGTATTGATAGCGGGGTTGATGCCAACGCTCTCTAGCTCAAACTCCTTCACAGTTAATCCACGCTCGTTGACCGCGCGCTTGACATCGGCGAAGTATTTCTCAATACGATCCCCATAGGCATTCCAGTGCTTCTCATTATCACAATCATTCAGCCCCCCAAAGGCAATTGGAATCATCTCATTGTCCATGAGATTGAGCAGCGCGCCACCGTCGATGTCACTACTCTTGAAGATCTCAATGCGGTCCGACACAATACTGGGCAGCGTCTTGAAGATGGGCTTCGCCACCGCCGAAAGCATCGTTCCCATGTTGCACACAAACATCTTGTCCACGCCACCTGGGTAGAACTTTGAGATGCGCAGCGCCATATCGCTTTGAAAAGTCA
>JAODGE020008729.1:0-14417 GCA_027574965.2 Ecitophya simulans
AAACTCAAGGGAAAAGACAAGGGCCCCCCCGGGAGGGCCCGCAAAAACCTACCCAAAGGGGATTACCGCCCCCCCCCCCCCCCCCCCCCCAGCAACGAAGGAGCTCCTTATGTTGCGCTGGAAACAGAGGGGAACACGTGAACAGAAGTCATTGAGATTAGGAAGCTCATTTGTTGTTGTTCCTGTGTGTGTGTGTGTTTTCCAGGCCTCATATGCGCTTTCCTTTCTCTATCACTGGGCGGGCCACATCTTACCAGCATCACACGCACACACACACACACGTACCGCGACCGCCCGCACTGATCTCAGAGAGACGAAGGTGGGAGGGGAGTGCCCCCCTTTGTGCGCATTCGTTTGCCTCATCCATTTTTCGGCCTGTGATAGGCCATCAGTACAGATATTTATTTATTTATATATATACTAATGATGCTGTTATCGCTACTTGGTGAACAGTCTGTGTGCGTGCATTTCTGTACCCTCCCCCGCCTCTGTCTCCTCCTCCCAAGCTCTTATGTGTATTTCTCTCTACCCGCCTGAGAGTACGTGCATTGCCTATGTGTGTGTTTTTTTCTCTCCTCTATTCCACATGCACCCACGCATACGGAGGAGCAGATTCATATGCAGTGCGCCGCCATCATCATTGTGGTGATGGCGTTTTGTGTAGAGAGATGAGAAGAAGAGGGAAGATCAGAGGGGGGAGGAGAGGAGAGGAGAGGAGGGGGAGGCGTAGAAGTTGCGGCGCAGTGAGACGGGGAGCTGAGTTTTTGTTGTGCTGTGCTGTATGTGCCTCTGAGTGTATATATATATACATATATACATCATGTTTTCCTTTTTTCTTTTAAGTTTGTGATGGGGGGGAACTGAGAGAGGAACGAGTGTGTGTGCGTACGCGTCTTTAGCGATTACATAAAAAAAAGAGGTGAATAGTTAGGGAGTGAGGAGAGAGAGGCTTGAGTATTTGATCTAGTGAGAAGGACAGACCCAAGTGATCCCCTCACACAATCAGTTCATCTGTCCGTTGGGGAGGGGGGTTTCGTTCTCCCCTCCCCCCCCCCTCTTTTCTCCTCATTACTATTTAGGAACTGTGATTGCCGACTTCGTGTTTGTATATACAATTATTTTTCGCTCCTAGTAGTTAGCAAAAGTGCATTTAATGGTCCATTGTCATAAATATGTAAATATGTCCTTCCATAACTACAACTGCCTGTTGTGTGTAAAGTGCCTCTGATAACCCACGTACACACACACACACAACTTCTATCTCCCTCCCTTCCCCCCCCGTATGTTATCACTACTCCTTTTTCTTTTTCTTTTTCTGACGCCCAAACTCTTCGTTTGCTCATTATGTACGCTGATCTTTCACTGTTAGCGATTGTACACACACACACTCGACTATAGAAGGGTGCACACTACATCACCGTTAGTAGGTTATCTCATCTCTTTCCCCCCCCCCCTCCCGCTTCCCCTCGCCAATCTGCCACGGTGGTTACGATGATGGATGGCGTCCGCACCGCTGAGAAGGTGCTGCTCCTCAGTGCCTGGCACAGACACTTCTTTCCCACCTGCGAGGGTCTCACTGGGGTGGGCCCCGCGGCACCCCTGAAGGTGCTGGACATGCTGGACGCCGTCGGTTACGCCATTGCTGGAGAGTGGGGAGATCAGCTAACAGAGGCGGATGTAGCGGCCGCGCGCGAGAGGCTTCAGGGACTTGGCACGGGCACCGAATGCCTCCCATTGGCACCGACGTGGACGCACTGTTTCTATCACGAGTGTGCGATGGGTCGCGGGGGGACGTTACGCGAGGTGCTCTCCAGCTGCTGCAGTGGGCCAACCACTTGGGGCGACCAGTACGTGCGGCAGCTTGCTGACCTCCTGCTGTCACCGAATGGCGAAGCTGCGGATGTCCCCGCTCTGGAGCAGTCGCATCTCCTCTTCGACTTGCAGCAGGCTGACGACAGCGGTGCAACCGGGAACGTAGGGGTTCCGGTGGCGGAGCAGCAGGCGTTGTGGTGCGAAGCGCGGCTGTACGCGGCACTGGGCCTCGCCGGTGGTAGCGTCGCCCTCGCTCCGCTAGCGAAGCTGTTGACCACATATGTCACGCAGGAGGATGGGGTGCTGGCCGCCTTCCTTGGGTCTCACAACTCCGGTAGCACGGGGCGTGGTGATGGTGTTGAGGTGCGCAGGAGAGCGCGACTGCGTGGGGTGGTGGTGGGGATTGTGGAGTACGCTCTGTACGCCGCTCGCTGTGGGCCCGGTGCGGTGGCCGCCTCCTTGAATGAACTCACGACTCACACACCCGCATCGGCCGCGACCACAGCGAGTACGATCACACGCGTGTCGGTCACCCCGGCACCTGAAGAGGCGGAGTCGTGGATACCCAAGGCGGCCGCAGTACTGCTGTCTTTGCTCGTGAAGGAGTGCGCCGCGTATGCCGATGCGCTGAGCGACGGCGCGAATGGCAGCAATAATAATCAAACTTCTAATAATATTGGTGTCGTGGCCGCAACAGAGGTCATTCACACCGCTCAGGAGCTGCTCTTCGCCATCATCCTAGGAGGCGGAACACACACAATGGCGCGCCCGCCAAAGGCCGCCACCAACATCAGCAGCAGCAGCGGTGCCGGCACAGTGCCGCTGGTGGTGATGGCACGGCGCGGCCTCTATCTAGCCGAGGCGGATGCATTCACGCAACTGCTGTTCCCAACCCTTCTCCAGCAGCTCGGCTATGAGTGGCCGTGGTCAGAGACGTTGCGCCACTGTCGCCTGCTAGATAGGCAGGGCGGTACCGTCTCCCCCCACTGCGTCGCGTGGAGCAGCCGACTGCTGATGGACACTCTCCTCCTCGCGCTGGCACCCAGCACGTACCCGGAGCGGCTGCAGGGCTGCCTGCCTGGCAGCTACACGCGCTTATTAGAAGCGCTTGAGCTCCTCCCCGTCCAGCCCGAGGAGGAGGGCAGTGGTGGCGCTGCTGCCCGCCGCCCACAAGAGCGGCTCCTCTTCGAAATGCCGCCATACTACAAGAAAGTGGGGGCGGCAATGGTGGAGTTTCTCTGTCGCGCTGGTGGCGGTGGGGGGGGGGGGGGGCGGGCGGAAGAAGCGGAGAGGGTTCTGCAGCTCGCCACTGGCACTGCACCAATGATTGTGCGCCTGCGCGCGCTCGCGCCGGAGTCAACCAACTCCACCGAGGACGACGTGGAGGGGGGCAACGAGCCCAGCGCGAAGCGGCAGCGCCGTGCCGAGGGGGCGGGTGGTGGCAGGGCGGTGCTGTCGCGCGAGCGGGTGCGAGCACTCGAGTGGCGATTCATGTTGGAGACGCTGGTGGCGGCGGTGGTCGTGCACACACAACTGCTAGTCCCAAGTCACGTGCAACACCTCCTCCGGATGCTCTCCCCGCTGCTGGTGAAGATGGCAATGACAGTGACCACGCTGGAAGGATTGGCTGGGTCCTCCGCCTCGTTGGTGATGGCGCCCTCTGAAGCTGGGAAGCCCCCAACCTTCACCGCAGAAGCACAACTGCTCATGGACGAAGTGGGTTATCAGTTTTACGCACTGGAGTGGCTGCCCGCTGTCGCCCGCAGCCAAGCAGCCGCCACGACCACCGCTAGCATTAGCGCCGCGACATCAGTGGGCCTACCGTATTCGGTGTGGGCGGCGGTTGCCCATCAGTTTGAGCTGCAGCTGCGTGGTGTGCCGGCTGGCAGTGGCGGTGACGCTGCGAGTCGCCACCCTGCCGGACCCCGCGCGGGTTTGGTCACCCCCTCCTCACGCTTTGGGGTTGGGGCACAGTTTCTCGAGAAGGGCGGGCGTGCTGCCGAGTGCGGTGCCGCGGCGTGGTGGCGGGCGGAGCGGTTTGTGACGCATCTCCTAGAGGTCTGCTTCCTCGACTCCCGCAGCTCAGCGTGTGATCTGGAGGGCAGCTTGGCGGTGGTCGCCACAGGGCGAGTCGCCGTGGCTGCCACCGCGGCGGAGAGCCGAGGGGGAGCCTCACAGGCTGACGTGTCATCAGACCCCGCACGCCGGCGTGTGCGGCTGCACGCGTGGGTGAGGTTCTGGGAATCCTCCCGTGACGGTCCTGCAGCCGCGACATCGGATGCAACCTCTGATGAGGTGGACGCAGACTCACTGGTCGCGTCCCTGATGCGTGATGGTGCTGTGTCATTTGATTCCGCCATTGAGACGAAAGACTGCCTCCTCACTGTGCTCCAGAGCTTCCTGCCCGTCACTACCAACTCCTTTCGAGTGAGTGTGGGGCTGGAGCGGCAAGCTGTGATGCCGAGTGCGCGGCTGATGGCGGCGGGGCTGGTCTGGTGTAGCGACATGGTGGCCTCGGCGAAGACCGGCGGCCGCGTGCGGATGCTTCTCCAGCAGCAGCAGGATTGCGGACAGGACTCGGCGTCGTCGTTGTCGTCACAGGTGACCATGGCAGCTCTGGCGCGGGTGTACAATAGCTGCACCTTCGACTCCACCCCACTCGCGCGCCGAGTGCTGCGTCGAGTGCCTGCGCGACTGCTGGAAAAGATGAAGGCACGTCTAGAGCAGCAGCTCGCACTGGACACGCAGCGGCAGAAGCGGAAGGGCATGGATGCCGCCTCGCACTCACCACCTCCAGCTGCGGACCCGCTGCTTGTACATCAGTGGCAGCAGTGGAGTGAGCTTCTGGTCGCGGTGGGGTTAGTGGAGGACAGTGCGTCGGTTGGCAGTGGGCTCGTGCGGAGCGATGCTGCGGGCCTGCAGTTGAGTGCGGAGCAGTGGCTATGGTTCTCGCCATACAGCAGCGAGTGTACAGTGTAAATGGGATGGCTTTACGCTGCCTGTTGTTGTTGGAGGGTGTGACAAGTACTGTATTCTCATTCATGGGAGTGGGAACTCTCCCGGTAGAAGCGCCATTTTGTGTGGGTGTGTGTGTGCGTGTGCGTCTCTCTCCCTTTCGCTCTTTGCACCCCCCTCCCTCCCTCAAACTCTCTCCATCTCTTCACTTTCTCTCTCTCCTTCGATTAAATTAGCTGTTTGACTGTGCCCGACACGCTTTGTGAAGGGGAGGAGGAATAGTCATCACTGTCGCTGCTGCAGTTGGGCATTATAGACTTGGGACCATCGCACACTGCGTGTGTGAGTGTGTATAGACAGAGAGAGGGCGGGCGCTTTTGTGTTGTATTATTATTCTTTTGGCTGGCACGCGCACCAGCGGGGCAGACCGACAAATCATAAATATAGAAAATAGGAGTAACCATAGAACACCAACGTGAATGAGTGGATCGGCTGATGCTGCGGTTCTCTCCGAGGGCGTTGGCGCCATCCCCGCCCGAGGTATCGCCAGTCACCCCACAACAGCCGCCTTGGATGTGTTTGAACTGCGTGCGGCAATGCAGTCCCACCTGCGCAAGAGCGGCGCCCTCCAGAACCTCAAGACACAGCTTCGTGGGATGGTGCTCTCAAATCTGATGCGTGCGCAGAATCAGCGTCAGCAACAGCAACGAGGAGAAGGCGGGCGAGAGGGTGGCGGTGGTGGTGCCGCTCACAGCGGCGGGGCCGACGAGTCGCTGTCGCTGGAGCAGTTTGAGGCATACCGGCACGATGGGGTACGTGCCGGGGCCCCTGCGAAAAGTGGTGGGCCCTTCACGTCCTGGTCCGCACACGTCGCGGACGCGCTCATTGAAAATCACCTCCGTCGCACCAATCGCCCAATGTCACTCTCACTCTTCTCTACAGAGGCGGAGGTGATGCCACTGAGCAGCACCGGCGCGCCATCGGACGAGGAGCAGAGCCTGCGCCACCTCTTCTCCTTCACCTCCGCCGATGCGAGCGCTGGGCTTGGAGGTGGCGGGGTCCTGAACAGCGGCCTCGAGCAGAGCGCTGACGGCGTGGCAGCCTCATCGAGTATGCGGAGCGTCCTGCAGGCACTTGTTGAGCATCACATGCTGGGTACCGCCAAGGCGGGTGGCGGCGACGCAGAAGGGATCTCGAGCCACCGCCATCACTGCGGTGTGCAGACCGACGACACGGCCCACGCGGAGGGGACGAACCCATTAACCTCCCTGGAGTGCCGACTGGCCGCGGTGGATGCCAAGTACACACTCAGCTACGCGCAGCTCTCCCGCGGTGGTGACGTGGACAGCGGCGGCGGCGGCGTGAGAGCGCGCGCGGAGGTTGAGCGGAGGCTGGAAAAGTTCAAGTTGGACATGCATGAACAGCTGCGCGCCGAGTACCAGCAGCGGTACAAAGCTTTCGAGCAGACCCGTTTACAGGAAGCCAAGGATGCGGCAGAGGACCGATATCGGGCGCTCGTACAGATCAAGCAAGAGGAACTCGGCGAGCTTGAGCGCAGTCTCGTGGTGCGGCGGGAGCAGGAGCAGCAACGTCTGCACCTTGCCAGGGCTGAGCTGGAGCAACAGCGGCACGGGCTGGAGCGCCGACAGCGTGAAATGACGGAAGAGAGTCTCGGGCGCGAGGTAGAGGCACAGCGACAGGAGGAGGCACAGCGCACACTCAAGCAACGCGTGGCAGCGCTCCAGGTGCAGTGCTCAAAGTGGGAGGAGCTCTGTGGTTCACGTCTCCTGGAGGCGGAGGACGCACGCAGTCGCGAGAGCCGGCGGGTGGAGGAGCTGCGCCGTATGCAGGCGGAGCACGCAGCTGAACTGAGATTGAAGGAGGAGGAGCTCTCGCGACTGCGCTTTCGCATTCGGATGCTGGTGGGTCAGTCCAATACCACTGATCCTCCGACTGGCGCCAGCGAGGCCGGCAGCCCCTCTGGTCAGCTGTACGACATGCTGGTGCGCACAGAGGAACTTCAGCGCGGTGCTGTTCTCCAGCAACAACACCTACTGCAGCAGCAACAGGAGTACATGCGCGGCAGCGCGCAGGCCTGGCAGCGGCAGCCGTCACCATCACCAGCACCACAGGTCTCCGCACCCCCGCAAGTGCCCGCTGTCGCGCCAGCAGTGGTATCACCACCATCAGCAGTGGCAGCGGCAGCAGCAGCAGCGAGTGATGCACATGTGCAGTCGCTGCCATCAAGCAAGCGTAGAAGCTCCTCGTCCACGGTAACCGTGGTGGAGAGCGGTGGGAAGCCCAAGTCACGCGACTCCCCGCCCAGTCGCGGAGGCGACCGCTCCGCCACCCCCTCTCAGGAATCCTCGAAGAGCGGCCCTGAAGTCGGAAAGGGCAGCGCAGCGAGCTCATCGCCCCCACAGGAGGCCGCCGCTACCGCTGCCGGGCCGAGCCCCTCCCGTGCTAGCCCACTCCTCAGTCAGGTGGCAAGGCTGCTCTCAACGAGCACCACCCCGCAGGAGGGCAGTCTGCTCTCTCAGCGCAGCGAGTCACAGTCGCTGCTTGCCATCGCGGCAAAGGTGCTCAAGCCTGCCGCTGCATCCTCACTCTCATCGTCGTTCTCCTCCTCGCTGTCCAGCAGCTCCGCTGCCACCACGGCTGCGTCACGAGAGCAGCAGCAACAGCGGAGTCACTCCGGAGGCGCCAGCACAACTCAGCAGAGTCTGACGGAGGAAGTGGCCAACCTAGTGGCCGCAGAGTCCGGAGGACGGCAGGTCATTGGCGACGAGGAAGAGTCCGCGCGGGCGGGGCTGGAGTGGGCTGCGAACTCCCAGCTCGCGGTGATACAATCGCAGGAGAAGAGCCGGCGCGAAGCCGAGGAGGAGAGCAGTCGCCCATCTGGAGGAGCACCGCTGAGGTTCTTGGACCAGATGGCGACAGTGAGTCAGCAGCAGGCCCTCGAGCAGGACAACATCATCTACAGGGACGACTCCGACGATGGTGATTCAATTCTCTTTGGAGGCACACACTCGACGGGCTCCTCCTTTTAATGCGGCAGTAACAGGACGGAGGGAGAGAGGGAGGGAAGGAAGAGTGGGCGAGGTCACACACACACACGAGGCAATTGTCTGGAGTCTTGTTAGTGGCTGCATGCATAGAGGCTAGACTGAGCGGGTGACATGAGAGGAGAGGGGTTCGCGGTTGCTGATTGTTTTCCGATTTGTATGAGTTCTCGTTATATATATATATCTGTCATGTGCTACTGTTGCTGCTGTGGTGAACCGATTGGAGTTCATGTGTTGGGGATGGAGAGGTGGGCGGTGGGTGATATCTACCGCATGGAATGAGTCACACACGGGCTGAGATGGAAAGACCGAACAAAAATATGAGAAAATGACACCATTCCGCTTTTTTTAATATAATTCACCTGTAAAAAAGGGACGTAGCACGCATCAGTCACCTTGTGTCTCGTGACTCCTTCGTTTATTGTTGTAGCCGTTAAGATCGCGTTTTCACCATTTCAAAAGAAAAGGACGCGTCACTGGACCAGGGAATACTCTATCGTTTCTCTCTCCTCTCTATATGTAGTTGGTCACGCACACACACACACACTCACTCTCTCTGCACCTTCTCTCCTCTTGTCTGCGCCAATTATCTTTTTTGCTTGTGTGCGGTGTACACAGAGAGCTGTACCCTGTCCAGTGGCCGGCGAAGTATCTCCCCCTTGCCCAAACAGACCAACAATACAAGAGAGAGAATGTCGTACAAACACTCCAATAGCAGCTGTCGAAACCCATTCATACTTCGCTAGAAAAGGAGAACCGACAATATATATATATATATATATTAACAGAGAAGTATCGCGCTCCACAATGTCGGGAAACCGTGTAGCGGCGCTGTTCAAGGTCAAGTACCCCATCATACAAGGCGGCATGGTGTGGTGCAGCGGGTGGCGCCTTGCAGCAGCCGTGAGCAACGCGGACGGCCTTGGCCTCCTCGGGTCTGGATCCATGGCCCTGCCCATCTTCAAGGAGCAATTAAAGAAGTGCAAGGCCGCTACAAGCAAGCCTTTTGGTGTGAACTTTTCCATGACGAAGGACCTCACCCCATACATGGAGCACATCATCACGGAGAGGGTACCGATTGTGTTTACATCCGCAGGGAGTCCCAAGGTGTGGACAAAGGAGCTACAGAAGCACGGCATCGTGGTTGTGCACGTGGTACCAAGCAGCAAACTCGCCCTCAAGTGTCAAGCTGCGGGGGTGGACGCGATCGTGGCGGAAGGCTTTGAAGCCGGTGGCCACAATGGTCTGGAGGAGCTAACCACCATGGTGCTTATCCCTGAGGTCCGGCGCCACCTTCGGCCAGATATCCCGATCATCGCGGCTGGCGGCATCGCGAGTGGCGGTGCAATGGCAGCCGCCTTCGCCTTGGGTGCTGAAGGGGTACAGGTGGGGACGCGATTTGCTGTGACGGAGGAGAGCTCCTGCTCAGAGGCCTTCAAGACGTACTGCACCTGCGCCACCGAGAACGACACGCGGCTGACGCTGCGCAGTATAATGCCGACCCGTATGCTGATGAATGAGTACGGTCAGGCAGTGCAGGCGCTGTCAAACCGGGGGGCGAGCAAGGAGGAGATCGTGGCCTTCTGCGGCGTGGGCCGCACCCGTGAGGGCATGTTTGAGGGCGATGTGATCAAGGGGGAGTTGGAGATTGGGCAGATTGTGTCTGCGTGCAATGACATCCCCACCGCTGGTGCTGTGGTCTCCAGCATGGTGGCGGAGTACAATACCTGCGTGACAAGGTTGGGAGGTATGCCACTGTAGGAGTGGCCGACGCATGCATGTGCTTCACACACATTCACTGCACTTTAGGAAAGGGGGGAGGACATGGGAGAGGAGGGTGTATGTCTTAATCAACGGAAAAGCACCGACGGCTCGGCATTATTTTTTATCACGTGTGCCTGCAATAGTGAGAGCGCCTGCCAGCTCAGCTGAGTCCCTCACCTATACAGGACCTCAGAAAAAACTCCCCCCCCTCGTCTCTCTCTCTCTATCGCTGTGATTAAATCCTTCAGGCTGCACGCTGTGTATCTGTGGTGTGAAAAAAGGGGTCATTACCTGGCGAAGGAACGCACCACACACGCGCACGACAGTGATTCTTAAGTTTTAGTTTTCCTGTACTCCTATTTACTGTTGCTCTCCCCCCACCCCCTTGCATATGTATATATAAATATATATATATAATACTCACGCTTACCAAGGATAAGGGAAGCAGCGATCGATCCATCTAGTTCAGAAGGGGCAGTGCGAGACCTCACACATACACACACACGCCGCTCCGCCCACATGTCCACAGCAGACGGGGACAAGAGCACGAGAGCGTCACACGCAGCGGACGTCGCGGAGGCTGTGGGACGCAAGTATGCCACGAATCGAACCCAGAATACCACACCGCTCACCAGGATGGCCTCACAAGACCCCAATACCCGGGGTGTCGTGTGCAGCGGCAGCTGGACCACACGGGCAGAGGACGTAATTGAGGATCTCACCAATGGAAGACACGATTCACCCAGCGCGAGCCCGACCAGGAGTGAGAAACGCAACAACCATGCCGCCTCCGCGCATGACAGTACCCCGGCCAGCACCCAGACGGCCCTCGCCACTACACCCTCCAGCACCTTCGTGGAGGACGAGGTGCCCTTCCAGATCGCGTCGACCACCACCGGCTTCGGCACCAGCATGTCCTCCACCGTCACCCGCGCCACATTCCGCATGGACGCAACCGTGCTGGACGAAGTCCCGGATGTGTGGCTCACCTCTCACAGCTCCCCGCTGTGCCACCGTCACTCCACCCACGCCACCTCATCGAGCACGATGGCGGTATCACTGCCAGAGCGGTGGTCGCACAAGTGTAATTCAGGACAGTGGCCGGAGCGTATGCAAGTCGAAATGGAGATCGCAAGCGGGGATGGTCCGCTGGCCCCGCGGCAACAACAGCCCGCACGAACTGGGGCCGGCGGCGCTGGGCTCTCACTGCCGGCGCCAACGAGCTGCCCACCGATTCCCTCTATCTTGGGGCCGGTCTCCCATCAGCGGCATGCCACCCCACCCCACGACCCCCCTCACCCGACACTGGATCCCACCGCCATCCTCGAGGCCCCCACCCCGACACTCTCCACTGTCCCCCCGACCGCACGCAGCACCGCCACCGCCACGCCATCCATGCCTCCAGACCGCACCCCCAGCACCGTCCGGAGGCGGCACCACGCCGCCATACCCGCGAGACGCATTGTCCACTCCCCGTCCTTCCCACCAGTGGTCCCCACCCAATCTCCCCACAGAACGTCCGCTGCGGGGGCGGGGGAAAGGCACCCCGAGGCCACAACGACGACGACGTCGGCAATGATGCGGAGGAGCCCTCGCAAGGCAGAGGCCGGAGGACGTTGCCCGACCAGCCACGACCACGAGGCCCACAATCGCCTCCCGCGACTGAACAGCCGCAGCAGTGGTTACTCCAGCTCTGTGGTCACCGATTATGATATCCACAGCGAGACGTCATTGGTTTCCCCCGCCCCGAGTGCAGCCCATCCATACACCCCAGCCTCCACCATGCATGAGTTTGCAACACAGGGAGCATCGGTGGCAGCACAGGCCAAGCAGAAGCGTAAGAACCTCATAGTCGGCTGGAACAATAACGGGATGGAAGTGGTGGATGACGATAGTGATGGCACGTGGAGGAGCTGCACCACTGGCGGGATATCCCCCCTCGCAGCGTCCCGCATTGACAGCAACCTCCAGCGCTCCAAGGCACACAACCTCATCGGACGTCAGAGCGTGACCTCTGCGTACTCCATGGTTTCCACCACCCCTGCCAGCAGTACGACAAGCAGCCACCGCAACAGCAGCGCCGACATCAGCGAGGCTGTGGCCACACATTGGGCCTCCCAGCGCGCTCTGAGCTCCGGCAGTGTGTACCCCTCTGGCCTCCGCAAGCAGTGGAGCAAGATACTGGACAGTGAGCACAACGCGATGGCTACGAGTGTCATGTCCGATGAAGGGGTGGTGGACAACGACGTTCTGGCATCTTTGATGGTAGTGACAGCAGCGGCGGAGGCAGCGGCGCGGCGGTCTGTCTGCAGTGCCGTGGTGGACGAGGTGGGAGATGAGATGGCTTTGCTGGAGGAGGAAGGCGTGTGAAGAGACGGAGGGGAATCTACGGCCGTCTGTATCTCATGCTCCACCACGTGAAAAAAAAATCAAAACAACTCTCTGTGTGTGTGCATCTGCACATGCACATGTACATTTCAATCCTATGTAACTTATTATGAGTCACATAATCGCAGACTCAGTTGCTCCTCCAACCCACACACCCCACTCTCCCTCTCTCTTCCCCGATCACTCTGCGCGCTGTTGCGTTGGAATAAAGACACGGGTGCAAAGTTCAAGGGGAGGAACAGATACCAAGCTCATAAGAGAGTACGCAACAGAGAGAGTAGGGGAGAGGAGGGGAGGAAAGAAGTTGAACAGCGCTCACATCACTACTTCTTTCACGGAAGGTGTCATGTGTGATTTCAATATGATTAGTGATCCTTTCTTTGCATGCATGTATACTCGTTGCTACACTTATAAAGCCCTCAACATATATATATATGTGTGTGTGTGAATAATGATGTTGGCCATTACTTCAATAGGTACCTCTGGCTACCGCATTCTCTTTCTCCTCCCTCCCCACTCATGAAGCGAGGAGGGTGGAAAGGTTTATCCATCTACGTAAGTAGTGTGTGCTTCCTTGTGCGTACGTTGTGTGTGTGTGTATGTGGCGACGAAGAGATCACACCGATACAGATATTATATATGTATTTATATACATCGATATATACGTTGTCTCTACAGATAAGCAATACAGAAACAGTGTGGGTATTCTACATCCCCCCCCCCAAACCTCCTAACCATCCCAACTGTGTATGCTACAATGCATATCCTCACTCCGCACTGCCTAACCCTATAACTACGGCTGCTGCTCCCATCTGCACTGCACTGCATGTGTTCAATCACACTTTTTTTCTAGCAACGGGAAGCACACGTACGTACATACACTCCTTGAGATAAAGGAGGAGGAGGGGGCACACGAAGACGAGTCGGCCTCTAGGAGATAGTTCAGCAATCGCAGTGGTGTGTATGTGATGGGCAGAGCATGCCACAAGGGCACAGGCACCGTCGCGACGTGCGCATACTACGGGTACCTCCCCAAACTCGTACCATTACACGACGACGCGTCCTATTCCGTGTCTCCATCGCCACCAGCAGCTCCGCCAGGGTCGGGAAGACAGCCCAGGGGCTCTGGGTCACCTTGTATCTTTGGCCCAGATGCAGTGCCAATTATATACGACGTGGCACACCTCCCACCACAGCCCGCGGGGACGCTACGGTTTGTTATCATAAGTGACACCCACAACCGGCACAGAGAGATTGCCGTCCCACCTGGAGACGTGCTCATCCATTGTGGAGACATTCAGCAGGGGTTCGACTGGGTTACGCAACCAATGAAAGTGATTCGCGATTTCTTCACGTGGCTCAACGACCCTGTGCTCCACCCACACCCCCTCAAGCTCTTCATCGCCGGCAACCACGACAAACAATTGGCAACCATGACACCCACCGATATACGGAGCCTTGCCGCGCCGGCGCTGTATTTGCAGGACGAGAGCGCCAAGATCACACCGAGCGGGCTGCGAGTGTTCGGCTCACCGCGCTCTCTATCTAATTCCATTTTGAGCCCAAACACCGCCTTCCAATCCACAGCGGCGTGGCGGGACTTCGATGCCGCCCAAGCCACCGAGAGAGAGGACAACACTACATCCAGCGCTCACCCTCCCACCGCTGTGTCGGTCCACCTGGAGGGTGACCGCCCGCTCGGCCCCATTGACGGACTCATTACCCACCAAAGTGTCGAGGCGCCCTCTGCCGCGGGACCAGTGGAGGCTCAGTGTATCACTAAGTACGTTATGCAGGTGCAGACGCGGCGATTACACTGCGCAGATCACCTTCACGGTGCCCGCGGCCTCCACAAGCTCCCTGTAGCGCCACCAGCGACCGGCCAGGACCCCACACCCTCCTGCATGCCATTCCTGCCGTCTATCAATGCAGCAGTGCTGCAGCGCCGAGGCTGCGGTGGTGGTGTTACCCTCCAGCGCGCTGGATGTGGAAATTTAAGGAGTGGGGAAACGAGAGTACTGTGGGGTCGGCAAGAGAACACCAGGGCGATGGGCAATCATCGGTGTCACTCCAAAGCCCCCCCCCCCTCGAGAGCACATACAGCAATCACCCAGCTATCCTGCGCTGCTTCTTACGTGTTGTGATCGGCTTACCATTGTCGCCTCACTGCGGCATTTCCAAACTGCAAACAAAACCTCCATCATCCGACGCTGCTACAGTTATCGATTCGAAACGGTGGCCCAGGATACAATAACTTCATATGCAACGCACGCACAGACATACCTCCATCGCTAAGTAGACCAACCCCATTTAGAGGCTACGGTAACACAAAGCAAAGGCCTGTGAGCCGCCCATAAGCCACGTCAGCCGCACGCCCATTCACCCACATGCCCGCGGTGGGCCGCCACCGCGCCCGCGCCTTTGCGGCGCCCC
>JAODGE020008748.1:0-17540 GCA_027574965.2 Ecitophya simulans
CTGCGACTGAATTTTAATTAGGTATAAACAAATTTTGATTTGTGCTCATAACTCGGCCAATAATTGATCGATTGGAATGAAACAAACACGGGAAAAAACAAGCAAAAAATTAGCTTTCAGATGGAATAAAAATATTGGCACATTTTTAACAGTTTGACGGTGTACCAAGTCAGCACCGAGCAGCTGTCACCTCTCGTCAGAAATTTCGTAGTTCTCCAGAAATATTGCAGTTCTCCACTGTACAGTGACCGATACGCGCCGAGTTACGATCCACGCTACGAGTATCGAGGCGAGTGCAGGGAGTGCAGGGGCAGAGTCGCGCTTTGGACTAACCTGAGGCCAGATCCGGTTCTGGACCATCGCAAAACGAAAGTCGCGAATCTATCTCTTGCGAGGGTTTTCCAAACTCGGCTGGGCGACAGAACTAATTACGGAAGCCCTCGTTGCCTCGTTTCAAAGGCTTGAGTGTCATGCGGGGACATTCACGGCCGCTTCGTTACTTTGGTACATAGTCGGAGTGTTTAAAGGACATAAACGTAATTTTCTATTGAACACAGGCGCGTCAAAAAATGTGATCCACGCGAAGTGCGTAAACGCGGTTGAAATTGAAAATCTAGGCGATACCTATCTGGGCGGTAGGAAAAAATCACGTGCAAGTTGGAAAGGTGACTGGTAGGCTTCAGCTCAACGATGGACTATTTGACTTGGAAGCCGTAGTAATTGAAGGGTGTCTTCAGGACATGAACTTAGGCATGGGCTTTAAGGTAAAATAGCAAGCTGAAATCAGGGTGGAACGAAATCAAATAACTCTAAGAAAAGGCGATACAACGATGCTCATCGAGATCGACCGTTTGCAAGAATTGGGAGAACATTTTTTGGAGCGGGATTTCGTACAACACTACGTGCGGATTTATCAAGACATGCTAATGCAGTCAACCCGGAGTTACGACGTGCCGGTCAGCATAGCGGATGCACCTCTAGAACTACATTAAATTTTACTTATTGGACGAATTTGCGCTCAAAAAAGGCTTGTGGCCTCAAAGCCTCAAAGTCAAGAACGTACGGTATGTCCTCCTTTGTTTAATTAAATGAGCTTACGCACGTGCAAAGCCGACTGTGATATTGGGAGTTTAAATAACGAGTCCGAGCGTAGTGTTATCTTTAGACTACTGCACGCGTACCGCGACATGTTTGCGGTAACGTCTGATGAAATGGATTACACTGATTGTAATTGTTAAGCACATGATCGATATTAAAAGTGCGACGCCACTAAACATTAGATTACGCCGTGTATCTTAGCGAGAGTCGTGTCATTGCGCCTGCGCAACCAAGACGTTATAAACCATGTTAATCTTTACTGGGTAAGATTTACAATAAACGTATACTCTACATTCCAACTTGGTCCAGTCGCGATCGCGTCAAGCTTCAAGTAAACCTCTCGAAGTTCAATCTACTAGAAACAGCTAGTGAATCTTTATTTGTAATTACTTCTAGTTGCAACAGTATTATTAAATAAACTAATAATGAGGAAATTAAACTATATAAAAATATGTTGAATAATACGTATAAGGTAATAGAATGGTAGTAGAATACATGTTGCTACACGTTAATCACTGTTGCTTGCATTAAGTTAGAATAATTACGCAATGATTATGAAATTCAGGCAAAATTTGGCTGTCTCTCAAATTAGTTCTAAAATTGTTAGAAACTCAAAACTGGTATTTGGTCTTTTCGGTGTAATAACTCCAAGTTTGATTTTTAACATTAATAAAGTATGATATCCAATAATTCGATTCAATATACTTTTTTCAAGTACTTAATTTGAGTAATTTAACACAGAATATATCTGAATTGCGGTAGAAGAATACATGGAAAGTCGTCAATAACATCAAATATGATAATTTCAGCAAATGGTTACAAACAAAAATTTTTCTGTCTTCAAAAGTGGCAAATTTATTGCAAACGAGAATGACTTTATTGTGGTTTTATATATCAATGAATTGGAATCTGTTTTTTACACCTCCAGACTTGACATTAGGCTAAGTTTCTTTGAAGTTACCAGTATGAGATGGTGCGTCAAATGTTTTAAACGTCTGCATTCCGTGCCGCATTTGAAATCTATACCGATAAGTTTTATTATTAAGTCGATAAGGAACTGTGCTTTAGGATTGTACATCCTCTCTTTACAATCACAGAAATTTAAGCTGCAGAGAAATGTATTTATAAATAAATGAATTAAAATTTTAATGTTAATGTTTATGTTCTGTTTATTTATTATTTTGCAGATTTCAAAAAATTGATTACATTTTAGTTTGCACAAATACAATAGATAGATTTATAATTGTTACAATAAAATATATATTGTTTCTTAGATTTAACTCATTCGTCATTTTATCAGTATAATAATTATTCATAAAATTAAACATTGGATTGCCTTTTGCATTCACCATGTCTGCCGCATGCGACTTTACAATTTTATGTAGTATAGCTCCTAATTTCCTCCGGTATATAGCAATTTAAACTGGCTTCTTTCTAGCCATACGATTGTCTGCTGAATCTTTGGCGTTAGATTACGGAATTTAATTGCAAACGAAAATAAATAGGTTTCAATTTTTTGCCGTCATACATCAAAGAAAGTTTTTTTTAGTACAAATTGTGATATTGTAAAGCTTTGAATGTCAATAAAAAATGCGTTCTTGATTGTTCTTTACCACCTTGAGGACGGCTGTAGACTGTCTAATTTAGTCAACAATTTTACGAACTATATTAGAGAGTGGGATGTACTTGACAATATCATCACAACTTACAAGACAGTATGCGTGCGTATTTGGTGGAAACGGATTTCTAGCATCAAATTCAATTTTTAAGTTGACTGTCGACGCCATTACCGTTTCACTTTGCTTCGATACATCAAACACATAGAAAATTGAAATCACAAATTTTTCAACCAATAAAAATGGCGTAATGTTCTTTTAAGTGTTGAAACTTATTTGAAAGTCTTTAGGAATGTCCAGATTCAGATTGCCGTCCGAATATGTTTCAGAATTTAAGTAAAGTTTTAAATTACGAATATTACAATAATCGAATTTGATAACGTCTATATTTTTCTGACTGCGCTTATCTGTATGAAAAGCTACAATCACATAACGCGGTTTCGCAAAGTTTTTGCTTGTTTTCATCGACTATACATTCTGTGTAGTCTCACCGTCTAAATGGCAATAAAGTACTCTTACAACCGCCACAAATTGTTATTTTGAAGGCGGCTGAGTTTGTTTGTTACGGCCGTCTTGAATTGTTATTTTAAAGGCGGCTGTTTCTGTTTTTGTTTTAATGGTTGACGTGGTCAGCCAATTTATAAGGGAGAGTCAATCGATGAAAGTTGACCAGAGAAGAACCACACTTAAGCAATTTGTAATAAGTATTATAATTGGTTTTGATACGATCCATCAGTGTAAGACGTAATTTATCGTTCACTTGAACAGTTATTGAACAATAATTAAGTCAATTGTATTTTAATTGTTTCTCGGTAAAATTAACATATCCAAATTGGTTCTTGAATGCAACAATACTAATTTGGGGGTAACACTCGTTAGAATTTTACAATAATCTCTTGTAAATCTGAACCAAAGCGTATATAAATGTAGAACTCACCAGTTTATTGGTACTTAGAGATGAATTATTCTTGCAAAACTGTAAAACGCATACTGTTTTTGAATGCTAGCGTTTATTAACTGTGCCCCGAATCCTAGCGTTGCACTGCCGCAAGTTGGTGCTTTAGTACAATATGTAATGTAATGAAAATATTTCCCCATTAATATTTCGAGATTTTGTCTATTTATACTCGTTTAAAATGCGTAAGATATACAAGATATATTTGCATGACATGCTTCAAGTTTCTTAGTTCACTTAACTGTATTTAAAGAATTTTTTTTAGCATTACTTAAATTAATTGTCTGACCAGATTGTTTCAAAGTTTTGTAATTTTATTGTAGAGTTACCCTAATTTTTATTTTGCACAACTAAAACTTCAATAGCTTCAACAAACATTTCGCTATTAATATGTGCTACTTTTATTAATTTCAGCATTACATGCAGAAGGGTTTAAAGAAAATACATAAAAAAGTACTACTAATTTATCACTTTGTTAATTTGTGATTTCTTGACAACATTTAACAAACTTTACTTAACACTATAAAAAAATTATAAGACTTTTTCTATGTTGAATTTAACAAATATTGCGTAAGAGTTTTTTGATTATGGTAACTTTAGTAGCAAGTTAACGTTTGATTTAATTAGACAGCATTTAACACAATGTTAAATAAATAATTATTTAATGTAAAAAATATTATGTAATACTATGATTGCAAAGTTGTTTCGAATTTACAGTTCTATAAATAAAATAAACCAAATTGACTTAATATAATTAATTAAAAATAAGAAAATAATAATTGTTGAGAAGTGGGCGGTCAATCGGTCGTTAAGATTTTTGTCCGGTTGGCCTTGACTGTTATTTAATCATGCAACTCAGGCAACGGCACGGGCTTAACGGCACTTGACGTGCGGATGCTTGTCAGCCAAAAATTGCCAGTGTTATTTGTAGCAGCATCGGGCGCCTATTAAAAACATGCCGCATCTTGGCCGCGTTGTTTGTAAGCACACACATATTTATAGGTGCATTAACACTTTCTCTTGTTGCGCCTTAATAAATTTTTAACGGGTTTCAAATCTTTAACAATAATCAATCATTTAATTTTGATTCTTATTTCACAGGATGGCGTTATTGCTGTTTGAAGCCCCAATCTTCTTTGATTAAGTCTGCTCCTTTTTCGGCAATCATATACGTCGGCGCGTTTGTGTGTCCGGCGGTGATCTCCGGCATGATGGACGCATCGATGACACGCAGACCCTTGACGCCGTGGACTTGCAGTCGCGGATTCACAACAGCGCGTTTGTCACTCGCCGGGCCCATCTTGCACGTTCCGGTGGGATGGTACATAGTGAAAGTAATATGCTTGGCCATACAAGCGTAGTAATCATCAGAGTCCGACGCGTGCTCTTTGCAACCCTCTAATGGGACGTTGTACAACTTAACGCCCAAGTCGGTCAGGGCTTTCTGGCGCGTCACGTTGATGGCTAGACGAACGCCGCTAATTATCGTCTGCATGTCTTCGTCCGCTGAATAGTAATTCGGGAAAATCAGCGGTTTGTCCACGTGCGAGCTGGTGGCGAGCAGGAGGCGACCACGCGACTTGGGCCGCAGCAACGTGGGCAAGATCATGAACGAGTGCTTGCCGTCAATCTGCCTGTACGCCTTGTTGTAGATCTCGTCGCGGATGCCGAAATTTTTGCGCAGCAGAGGCTCGGAGACAATTGAGCCAGCTATGTAAAGAAGTTCTATGTCCGGATAGCCGTCCGGGTTTGTGGGGTCTTTGAGGTCGTAGAACGTCAGCGCCTCGCAACCACCCGGCACGGTGATCGGACCGGTATGGTAGTTGAGGTAGTTCTGCAGGTTCTCGTGCTCGAGCGCAACGTCTGGCGTGAGCGCGTACGGCGAGTCCATCGTGAACGTCAGACCGCCGAGGGCGATGTGGTCGATGAGGTTGTAGCCGACCTTGAGGTTGCGCACGACTGGAATGTTCAGCGAACTCAGATGCTTCCTGGGTCCTATGCCGGACAGCATCAAGAGCTGCGGCGAGTTGATCGCGCCGCCCGACACGACAACCTCCTTGGTCGCTTTGATCGTGGCGACTCTGCCCTGTCGCAAGATCTCTACGCCTTGGGTTTGCCGCGTTTCGCGGTCAATCAGGATTCGCTTCACCATGGTGCCGCTTGCCACGTGCAGGTTTTTGCGGTCGCCGAAGGGCAGCACGTACGCTTTGTTGCTGGAATGCCGCAGGCCGTCGCGCAGCGTGCTCTGGAGGTACGACACGCCGACCTGCGTTTTGCCGTTATAGTCGACGAAGGGCAGGTCCATTTGCATGTTGGCCGCGACGATTGCCTTGGCCAACTTAGTGCGGTACTGCGGGTAGGTCACCGAGAGGTAGCCGTGCTGTCCGTGGTATCGCGGATCGTGGTCGGTGTCAATAGAAAAATTTTCCATTTTGATGAAGTACGGCAGGACGTCACGATAGGACCAGCCGACGTTGCCTAGCTCGGCCCAGCGGTCGAAGTCGCGCCGGTTGCCGCGCGTGAAAATCATGTAGTTGATAACCGACGTGCCGCCCATCACTTTGCCGCGCGGCCAGTTGCATTGGTTGTTGTCCAGACCGATGCAGTACTTCTGGCTGGGCATCGTCTTGTACTGCCAGTTCACCCAGGTGAATTGCAGGTAATTCACCAGCAAGGGGATGTCCATGAAATACTGTTCTTGTCCTCCTAAAAGGTGGTTGTCAGCACTCGTGCGCGTCGTCAAGGTGTTTTGCGACTCACCGGCTTCAATGAGGAGCACATTCCAATCCGGGTTTTCGCTCAGTCGGTTTGCCACTGCACATCCGGCTGTACCCGCTCCAATGACTATAAAGTCATATGAAGAGCGAAACTGGTTGAAGTTCCGTGTTGATTGGGCATATTGAAATAGCCCATTGAATATGGTATTTACTATACCTTCGAGAAGACCTTGTTCCGACGACCATTTGGGTATCCATACAAAGAGAAAGAGAAATATCACGCAAGGTCGCATCTGGAAATTTAATGTTAGTTAAGCATTACCAAAAATACATTTTTTGTTGCAAAAAGATTATGGATTCAGATGTTTCGGAATAAATTTTATTTCCGCGAAGCAAAAATTCTTATGTGTTCTTTACATTGCCTTAAGTTACATTTTGTGTCTAACCATAAATTTTTTTGATTCCTTTGTTTATTACCAGTAAAATATAAATTTAAATTTAAGAAACAAAATTTTTAAGACTTGAAGTGGCTGGAGGCCAAGTAGTGCATCCAGACGTTGGTTTGTGAAATACCTTTTTGAATATTTAAATTTGAATTGTTTGTGGCGCTGCGCGTCGATCGGAGACAATCGGCGCGCCGAATGATTTTTATAGTTAACTTGTAGAGGGAATTTGAAAAGAGTTGAGAGTCTCACATCAGCCACCTGCGAAGCAAGTTGCTACAGCTGACATTGTTCAGCAAAATAAAAAGTGAGATCTTCGGATTCGGCAATTTCGAAGTGGCGGCCAAATATTCGTTAAGTGTTGTGTTTTGATGCACCCGTCCATCCTCCACGCTGCGGTCCTCCACTGAGCTACCGGGCGCCGCAAATGCGGTACGCTGCACGCTTCGGCGGATTCGGCAGCCAAGGTGACCATTGTAATTTTTTACGTTACAGTGAGAAAAAGCCAATGCAATGCTAATTGTCTGATAGTTATACAACTAGGAGTTTCTTGCCAATAAAAAATAAAAGAAAATAATATATAACAATAAATACTCTAAATTTAATATGTATTGTTCATAATTGTTCAAAAAAACAATATTCTTTTACGTACTGACAAAGCAATTAATAATTACCGTAACAGTTTTTAACAAAACAAAACAATGTATGTAATATATTTTACCATTTTGGTATACTATTAATGCATTTGCTTTTTGCCAAATCTTAATTGTTGTGGTCATTCCAATATCCTGATTTTGATTGATTTTAACGCCGTTTGTTTCTTATCTATTTTATTACAATAAATAACAAAACGTATTCTTTGTTAATTTTACATTATATTGGTTTTGTTTTTGATGGAATTATCTTCCTATTTACTAATAGGTAACTTTGACTACATTTGGTATATTGATCTTGTTGTTAAATTTTGATGCCAACTTTATCATTCTTATTAATGTTATTTGATTGCGCTTAGTACGTATGGTACTGATTTCTTGTTATACTCTAATCTGATACCACTTTTTTATAATAAATCATTTGTTGCTGATTGTGTATGTGTGTTAGGATTGCTATTGCTATTTTTTCACATATAGTTTAGCCAAATACTATTAATTTTTATCTATTTTTAGAATTTAATGTTGTGCTGTGAAATCTTGTCGCTTTGACAATTCGTTTACAATTGTTTTTCTTCTTATAATAAGGACTAATTTTTATAGTTATAGTTACAGTTCAAGTCTGTTTATTGCTTAGTTCTAATCGAATAACTTTTTTTTTTGCTGAAATTAACAGAAGTGCCGTCTTAGTTCATACTTAAATACATATGATTTTGTGGTAAAAATTCTACTTTAATAAAATTATCAAAAAAATCTGAATAATTCCATTTATTTGCGTCTAACTTTGTCTTTCCAGTAAATCCTAAAATTTTATCAACAAGTCAGGTTTAGAAAAATCAACTAAATATAAACATTTTAATTCTGATTGAATAGTGTTTGTGATTGCGATTATGATAGGATTAGTTTTTATTTCTTTTTTTAAGATGTGTGAAAATTGTCTAATTTATTGTTTATGTAAAAAAAAACTCATAAGAGTTTGTATTACAAAGTTACTATCATAATAAAATGTTTTTGCTACTTTTTTAATGTTTGAAATTGTGTTATACGTACACCATCTAAACAAAGCTATTTCATATTCGTTGTTTGTAACGTGGGTAGAAATGTATAGTTGAAATATGATTGTTACTTTGCAATGTAAATGCTATGTAAATGTAAATTATCTGACAATAAAAACTTTAAACATAGGTGACTGCAAGTTACTAAAATTGATTATAGTTATAAAATATTTGATTTTTTTATTTTATTTTTATATTTTGCCAAAGCTAACAAAATAGTGTACATTATTATGCCGCTTTTTATATGCCATCCAATAAGTACTGTTTGATTTAACATTGATAGAAATAAATTTTTGTGCTTGGTGGGTTTAAGTTTTAATTTCTGAGCCACAAGGTACTTAATAGATCGCTTTTGTTTTGCACGAGTTGCAACGCACGACAAAAATGTTATTATGACATTGTTTCTTTTTGTCAATTGGCATGAAACTGCAATCGTTTATAAACACATGTTTGCCAGGCTTGGCTTATCTGCAAGTTCGTTTTTATATGGCTGGGGTGAATCTAAAGTGAATTCAGGTATTTTTGACATAGATACTACTCGTACTTGACTTACTAGTTGTTTGATGTTGATTTGCATTTGTTTAAGATATTGATTTCAATGACGCATTGGACTCTTATTATTTTAACAATTATTAATTTTAATTTTTTTTATTTCTTTACAGCTTATGTGATTTCTTTTAGGTTAACTTAACTTTATTCAACCTATTGTTACTCGGATCATTTCTGCTAAAGTGATTGTTTTTCCACAAATCAATATTAAATTTTCTAATTAAAAAAATTAAATAATAAAAAAAAATAAAAAATTACTTGGCCGGCAGGTAATTATTTGTGTGCTATCGTGCGGACGTGCCGCGAGTGCTTGTCCGGTGTGACATAGTTTCATCGTGTAGAAACTTGGTGTAAGTAGGCTTAGGTTTTTATTGTCGCAAACGGTCGCCTCCACGTACCAGGCAAAACTTGGTTGTGTATTGTCTTCTAGTAGGTAAAAGAGCACTGCCCATTGTTGACCTTTAATTTTGCATTATTTATAGAAACTTTATGAATACCTCCCAAAAACGAATCAACCGCTATAAAAAATGACGCGGCGCATGGGAGTGCACAGAATTCCCAAATTTTGACTGCGACGATAGAGACCGTAGCTTGGCCCCGGTTCCTCGTTGTAAAAAGAGTGAATGACTTTGAAGAAGTCATCTTTTTTATCATTTACAAAGCACTTTACAGATTGATTGGGAGCGACATTTCGGAGTGACAAACGATGTATTTTCTAGGAATTATAAAATTTCAGGAGATAATTGTTAATATAATTTTGCACAATACATTAAACACTTTTAGTATTTCCTGAATTGCGCGTTGGAAGAAATTTCGGAAAACTTTGCGCAAAGATAGAAAAGCGGTCGACAGTTCTCTTCATGTTTTTACACCCACTGTTTCGGCGCTTATGATTGCGGGTTACCACTCAATTCCGGTACACAAATATGTCTCAGCGCTCTTGCAATGTTTTGAATGCCAGAAATTTGGACATACATCGAAAAAGTGTGTGTCTGAGTAGCTGTGCAAGACAGCCAGTGTGAAAATACAATTACATGCGTAAATTGTAAAGGCCCACACTCTGCTAGATCGCGCGACTGCCCCGTTTTCAAAACTAAGCAGGCATTCAGGAGGTGCATGTATCCGAGAACTTAACTTACGCAGACGCAAAGCGTAAGGTTGTCCTCTAGGACAATCGCGTGCGTATGTCTTACGCGGCGGTTACCGCCAGCCAAAATTTTTTCGCCCTAGTCAAAGACATTGCCAAGCAACTGTGTCCGTTGCTTGGCCAAATTATTTAGAGGGAACTAGGTTTGTCTAGGCTTCAAAAAACGCTGGCACAAATTGGCGTCAAGTCGAAACCAGTCGAGACTGGTTTTGCAAAGGTGCCAGCGAAAGCCGGAGCCAACTCAAAGTTGGTTGCGGCTGGTTCTGATAAAACGCCGGCCAAAGCCGACATTACCTAACCAAGCAGAGTCCTTTCTTCCTCCATGACTGAGAAGCGGAAGCCAAAAAAGAAGGGCGGGCGTTCTCTTAGTTCTAAAAACCGAAAGGGGTCTTGCTGGTTTTGAGGTTTGCGTTTGTTTTTATTCTTTTATTTTATTTTTCAAAATTAACTTATATTATACTTTTTATTTTTTTATTTTAATTTTAACGTTGGGTAACAAGCCTAATTTGTCTAAATTTACTGGACAACATACATAACTATAATGTGGTAGTTGCTGAAATGCCACATTTGCAGTTTCTTCTGAAGGAATTATTTTTCTATTTTGCGTTGCTTTGTAGGAAACATATTTAATAAAATCTCAAAATTTTAGTCTTTGCAGGTACCATTGTTTCCGGCAGGATAATCTACGGGACTTACGAGCCAAAGGCGAGGTTGACCTATTGCTTAGGAAAGACTGTACGGCTACTGCTTTATCCTCACCAAACATCACTCCAGGCAGTAGCAATTCTCTTGTCGTTTCCGTTAAACATTACTATCTGCTCCATCTAGTTCCCTACTGGTCGTTTTTTTCTCCCACCTCCTAAACCGTGGCTATTTCTTGGCGATTTTAAAGCACACTCGTGCATGTGGGGGGTCGTCGAGAAGCAATGCGCGGGGAAGGGATATGGAGCTAGTGTTTGAGGACGCTGAAGCGGTCCAGTTAAATAACGCAGAAATGACGCATTATAATTCAGCAACCGGCGGGGAGTTTGTGATTGATTTGAGTCGAGAGCTGCAACACGTATGACGTAGGTCTTTTTCCCGCACTATTCGTTCAGTGACTACTACTGGCTATTTTGACTATTCTGGTTAGCATGGACATCCACAAAACTAAGGTACACGGTTCCGCAAATTGAAATCTGTAAGGCCAACGGGGACTTGTTGCAGGAGTCTTTAGACGTTCCCACATTTTTGCTCAATGCACCAGCGGCTCATCGTAACATTCCGAAAACGTCGGCCGGCCGGCAGCCGCGCCGATTACTACCGTGCGATAAAGATTGCAACGATACCATCGTTAAACAAAAACATTCATATAACGTATTCAAGCGGTGTTCATCGACCGCAAACCTCGTCAAGTATAAGAAATGTCCTGGCAAGGCGCTGAATTATGCAAAACAAACGTGCGCATTGAAAAGAGTATGTTTGGCGCTCTCGTCTTCGGCGTCTCCTTTGGAAGTGTGGCGTAAAATCCGCGCGGTTTCAGGTTGCAAATCCTCACCTGTTTTGTCCCAACTTGTGGGCAACGGTAACAGCTCCACCGCTGATTACGCACCGGATTTCTTGGTTACCAAAAATCACGCTGAGTTGGCAAATTTTTACTTTGGAAACGACGAGTGTGACTATAATAACACTGCATTGTGTCTTCTGTTCTGTTAAAAAATCCTTGGTGAGTCTTGATTCTATTCTTTATACTTTTCTTAAGCATCTTCTGTTGAAGGACAAACGTTGTTTTTTTAACCATTTTAATATGTTGTAACAATAGTGATACCTATTATTAAGCCGGTAAGGACCCCTCCAATTTTGCCAGTTATTGGCTAATTTTTCTTTTTGCATTATCAAGGTCTGGGAGGAGATGATAGCTCGGCCATTTACCTGGGTTTTCGAGTTTCGTAAACGTCTTCAAACATGTTTCCGCAAGCGTTGGTTCACTGAAGACGCCATTTTGTTCTTCAAACGCGCGGTTCAAAACACACTTCTGAACCAAAGTCATCTTACAGCGGTATTTCTCGATATTAAGAAAGCATAGGATATGATCTGACAATATGGCGTCTTACAACAGTTGCATGTCTGGAGCTTTTGCAGGAGAATGCCTCTATTTGTCCGCAATTTTCTTTGCAACCGACTTTTTTCTGTCCGACTAAATGCCAATTAGTCAACCTGCCATTTCTTAGAAAACGGTGTTTCCTAGGCATCAGTCTTGAGTGTAATTCTATTTGTCATTGCCGTTAACTGTTTGACTGAGGTACTGAACTAGGAAAACGGCGGTCTTTGGTCTTGTACAATAAAGATCCTCAAGTTTTGCAAGTTCAGCTAAACCTCATCCATCAAAAAGCTTCTAGACGCAGTTTCTCTTTGTCCTCTGAAAAATCCACATTTGTTCACGTTTGTCAACTACGTTTCCCGCATCCCTCTCCAGCGATATAAACATACGGGTAGTTGAGAACGCTAGGATTCTGGAAGTAACTGTCGACTCCCGTTTACGTTAGAAAATATACGTAGCGGATTTTGTTTGCAGGTACCACCAGGGTATTTGTTTTTGTTTTGTCTCGTGTAGTTTGGTTTTTGCATCGGCTTGGCAAACAGTTCTGAGGTGGTTGGACCAAGTCACCTTCAGGGCATTTGTTTGGCCGTTAGAGTTTTTCGTACTAGTCCAACGTTGTGTTTTTTTGTGAGGTAAACCTCATACTTCTAGTTGTTGATATACGGTTTGAAAATGCTGGCTTTCCTTTTGCATTCAAACGCCTCGGCGTTGGGAAAATAATTACAACTGATACACTGAGTGTTTTACGGTTACTCGATCTGCTAGCATTGTCTGCAGGAAGCTGGTGGCAGCCCAAAGGCATGCAGCGTATATGTCTTCCTCAACCGCTATGTGAAGGCGGAAACAGCCCATTTCAGATTGAAAATTTCATTCTACGAGCATCTACATAGTCGCATTTATGGACGCCGCCGTTTTATTGTTTAATTTTCTCAACTGAAGTGCTAGCGACTTCTCAAGCGTGTTTGTTTGCCCGCCACAAGGACTCTCTACAAACGGTAATCATCACCGACTCTTTGAATGTCTTGACGGCTCTGACAGCAAATGACAATCCAGAAGGGTGGACCGCGTACTACAGTTGAGCGTAATGGGCGTTCGCGAGTCTGGTTGCTGTATTACTCTGTACTGGTGTCTAGGACACATCCTTCAATAACACCCTTGACCTGGGAATCGTCGCTCTCTTGCGGGACTGCAAAGTCTTTGCAAGGAATAGGCAAAGAATGAACCCGCCCTATGGACGTTCTGCACACCTCTATTCGACGAGAAGGTGCTGTCCTACGGTAACCTTTCTCGCTATCAGCAAGTGGCCGTATGCAAATTGCACATTGGCCACGCCCGAGGGACGCACTTGTTTTTGCTGACACGGACCCAGAGACCAGTTTGTACCCAGTGCAACGTGCCGCTGACCGTGCCGCACCTGTTCCAGTGCCTTGACATTAGGGACACAACGGGTTAGCGAATGACTGGCGGATTGAACTGCTTTGCAATATGCACAACCACGCTCTAGTACTACCGGTCTTGCGTCTGAGGGTATTTGTATGTAGTTTGGTTTTTAATAGATTTTATTTATTTAAATGTTGTTTATATCTAGTCAAACTATTTATTAGATAGTATTTTATATATTGTACTGATTATATGTGTACAGTATTTATTTATATTTACGTCGGTTACTGCAAATGCCCTAACTTGACGATGTGAATAGGGCGGCTGTTCTAAGATCAGTTGGAGGGCGTTCCACACTTTGGTCATATAGTTTTCTTTACCCCAAATAAAAAAGTAAATAAAAAAACTTTATATGTAAGCAATGAAATAGTAAGAGGCATTAATTTTAACTAACAATAAAATATTAAATATAATGATTAGGTTGTATTTAAATGTGTGACTTTTTTTAAATTACAGCGTATAAATAAGATTCTGTATTTATTGGCTTCTTGAATTGTCGCGTTTAGGTTGAATCATAATAAGCTTTTACATTTTTAACGTATTTTGATTGGCTGATCGTACTTGCACTGATCGCATTTTTTAGCAGTTTCTCTTTGCGTGGTTTGAAAATAGTCTACTTGTTGTAATTAAATTATTTTTAATACCAGCAGTGAGATAATTATTTTGCATAATTACATTCATCATTAACACTTCAAATGAGATATTTCAATGTCCTTGGCATTTTCTCGCATATATTAAGTTTGTTTTCTGAATATAGATAAATTATGAGTCATTTGGCTAATTTACCTACGTTGAACCAATGCCATTCCGTCCAATTTCTATTTGAAACTCACAATTTTTAAGAGCACTTGTTTTTGCATGTTATCCTGATTATGATTCAACATGCTTACCATAATTGATTGAGACTTTGAAACTGTAATTTTGTTTCTATTTGCATTATATTAATTAATTCAAATTAACCTATCATAAATAAGAAGAAAATATTTTTTTTACAAGCATTTCAAATTAATTTGTGATTTGTAGATTATAAACGCAGTTTTTGGAAAATGTGTTTTCAAAATTTTAACGGATTTTTGTATTTTTTTATCAATCAAAATCAAAATGTTTGACAAAAGTATGTTCCAAAGACACAAATAAATAAAGGATTTTGTAAGCAAAGTCTTAAAAAAAGATAATAGTATTTGCAAAGTGAATACCGGGCAATTAGGTAAAGTAACATGTTGACCCAAGAAATTTGCGTTACTTTCAAAATTAAAGCAACAATTTGCTAACATTGATTTTTAAATTAATTTATTACATATTGGTTTATTTAATTGCGTTAAACGATTTAAATTGGTAACAATCCAAATTTTGAACTCAATTTGCTACAAAACATTTTGTGCTACAATAATTTTATTCGTAAATTAGTAGCCAAACTTACAACCAAATTATTTCTGTCAGACAGTGTTATATACGCAAAATTTTAAATTTATTAATACATCATTTATGTAACATTTCAAATCTAAAATTAAATAAATTATTTTTTTAAATATCAAGTGCATTTTTATCATTTACGTCGGTTGTTAAAATGGTAAAAATGTTTCATAATAATTAAGCATTAATTTAGTCAAACAACATTTACAACCACTTTCCTTTTTGTTTTTTCTTCTATTTATATAATATTTTCGGAAAAACGTTTATTTAAATTTGTCTTTTGTGATGCCATCAATATAATAAAAAGCAAATTTTATTTAAAATTGTTTAAAAATACGTAAATGTGTTTTATCTTCACGCTCGCAATTAATGCGTTAATTTAATTAAGTTCTTTGCGTTACTTAAGTATCATCTCATGGCCTTAACATTTTAGATTAGAGATAATTGCAATGAAGGACATGTCGATTATTAAATCTAAAATTTTAGAAGAAGTTTTAGTTAAATTAACATTTTTATGCTTCAATTTCATTCTGACGGTCTTGAAAATTTGTGGTCAAAAAGATATTTTTGAAGAGTCTGTGTCGGATGAAAAACGGTTTCTTTCTTTCTTTTTTTCTTCAAATTTTAGACGCTATTTTTTCAAATTGCATTAAAACAAAACAAAAAAAGATATTTATTTGTAATAGCCGTTATTTTTCAAAAAAGTTGTTTACTAATCTGAAAATATAAGGCTCTCCAAACCAGGGCCCTATAGTGCAAATTGCTTATCATTGCTTGCTAAAAATCGTCATTTAATTTTTTAAAAGACAATATCATTTATATTTTTAAGTATGTACTAATACATCCAATAAAAAACATTCACGTTTGCTTAAAACAAACTTGAAATTACGCAACTTCCGTTTTCGTTTTTTGACTAAAACCTTCTTTTCAGTTACTTTAATTAAGTTTATATTAGTTGGAAAAAATAGAAAAATATGCGCACTTGGGCGCAAGATTAGTTGTTAATGGTTTTGAAATGTTTCATAAGTTATTTGCCCTTAGTTTGTGCACATAACTCGTTAAGTAAAGTGACTTAATAGGTGAAAAGTTAGCCGTTTCCTGCCTCTCCAACTCTTCCTTTGTTTAAATATACGAGAAACAATTATTCAAGTCGCTACAAAACACTTTTTGATTAAGTATTATAAGTTTCATAATAAAATTTGGTCATAAACATTTAAAACAAAAAAATATATAAATATATATTTACCTTGAATATTTCGGCGTTACGTTTTAAACTATATAACTATGGCTCCAATTTTTAAAGTTTAATAATTCTTATTAAATTTACAAAATATATTTTAAACTGTTTAAAACTTTAACATTTTATTTAAATTTTTGCTTTGGTTTTAAAAATATTTCAATTCTTAAGCGTCGAGAGATGCTGAAGCGTGCGTGGTGTGCACTGGGCGCGTGTCTATCGGTTTTTGAGTGTGCCGCTTTGCGTGCCTTATAAATTAAACGCGATAAATACAAAATAAGTGCGTAACAAATCAAATGTCAAGTTACTTGTGGTGCAAGTGCGCATGCTTACTACGCAATAACAACGCGCATGAGACACCGCACCGCCGCGGCAATTAAACAAAAACTTCTCGCCGTCTACTTCTCGTCCGTCTACTTCTCGTGCTTTAGCTGCGGTGTGGACATATTGCTAAAAAAATCTCTCAAAACATGTTTAATAATTGTTGAGTATCAGTACCTAAAAGAAGCCGGTTCTGCGCCAATTTTACATGTAATTTTATATGAAGTAGGGAGTAGTACTATAAAAATGGACAACAAGCCCTTATATTTAAATGTATTTCTTATGGAACATCTGGTCGAATGTTTTTGAGCCCCAAATTTTATGATTGGGTTAAAATTTTTGAACGATTTTGAGGGCATGTGTTTGATGGACCTTCTGGTCATTGTTGACACGAGTATGCAAAAAGTGCAAGAAGTAGAATAATGTAACACGGAAGATATTAGGAAATTGCTGTAGGTTTGGTTGCTAAGGTTAGAACGTAGAAACTGAAGTCAGTGACTTCCAACAAGTGTTGCATTGCGATAGGAGAAATAGACGAGTGGGAGATAAACCGTTTTATGTTCACTGAACGGAAGCAAGGTCGAGCATGCGCAGGTGGGGGCGTTGACGGTGCACGAACGAGTGCAAAGGGTGCAAAGTGTGAAGTGACATTTGCATCTATTTATCTAGTGGTGCAAAATGTAAATACAGGATTTCAATTATTATTATTATTATTATTATTATTATTATTGTTAGGGACGTCGCGAATTATTGTTTTAAAGGCGGCTGTGTTTGTTTGTATTTTGTTGTGACTGTTGACGTCGGCAGTCAGTTTTGTGA